>CAJNIZ010009313.1:77153-94058 GCA_905231905.1 Symbiodinium pilosum
CCCAACTTGGCGTCCATTAGCTTGTTTACCGAGTTTCGACCGTAGCTCATATTGGGATCAAATATATACTGATATACTTGAGATTCTACGGACTAAAGGAAGCTCGAAGAATTCCTCAAAAGGCGTGCGCTTCTGTACCAAGAGTTTTGCAATGCGGGTCTTGGGCTTCAGCTGGGCGCCCTAAACCCGAAAGCACCACTTGTCTTCTTAAGACCTGTCCGTCAGGTAGTGCTTTTATTGCCACTCGATCTCTCCCCTAAACCCTTTAAACCCTAAACCCTAAGTCAGAACCTTTCACCCTAGACAGAGCACAGCCGAACAAAGCAGCAGCGAAGGAACGTGCCTTCCTTCCTGCAGCAGGCGCGTGCGCGGACGAAGGCAGTGAAAGGCGGGTTGGGCTGTTGAGCCTGTACCGCTTCCTTGGTTAATTGGTTGGCGTTTTTCATTTCTGGGGAGAAGCATAATTTTGGTGACGCTGATGGGGAGCTATATTGTAGCAGCAGAAGATCTGCATGTTTCTCATGCGCACCCTGTGTTGCACGTTGGGATTCTGCATTTGGAGCAGTCTCGGTACACATTCGGCAGCCTCGACGCCGGGCATCGTTCCACGATGAATCTATGACTACTTGCTGCTGTACCTTTGCGCTGCTATAAACTCGAAGCTTGGGGTTCACCCTATCATATTATAGTAGTTTCCATCTTCTTTTCCATTAACTATCCCAATAGAACCCCAATATATCTGTTATTCACCGCTTCTGACAAAAGCTTCTATCCGCTCTAAGGGATGGCAACAGTTTCTGCCAGGAACCCACCAAGCAAGCCTGGTACCAAGGCTGATGAACAGGTTGATGCAGCATAATAACTATGGCCAAGGGTGTGGTTTGTCAAAGATGTTGGGTGACGTGGCAAGCATGCTGGCCAGGCAAGCCTCAAGTTGAAAAGGGAGCAGCTAATTCCAAAAACCTAATCCAGACATTCCGCAAATCCACCCAAAAATCTTGCCCTATCATAAATCAGGGCGCCGGCCTCTGCCCTCTGCATGGGACTGGCGGAATGTGTCCGGCGTGAACTACCTTGATGAAGCTCTTCGGCGGCAACTTTCATTCTGGGTTGGAGCTGTAGGATTTGCTGATGAGGATTTGTTGAGAGCCATGGAGGATGTACTGTACGATCTGGAAAGGTGTGGGCCCATCTTTCCTCATGTGCAAGTAATGGATGAGCAGTCCTGGGCTACTGATCAAGGCTCTTTGAAGCCGTAATGCAGGATTGGCAAGAAGGTCTGGCTGCAGCACGGGTGCCGTAGCTGCAAGGGCTTGCTGCCGCAGTGTGCCATATCCAATTCAAGGAGCTTCCAGGTGCAAAACCGATGTACATTTGGAAGTAGCATGCGTCTGCATAGGATGATTTATGTAGCCCTCAAATGTCTCAGTGCACATCGACACATCCCTCCCGTCCCTACCAAAGACGTACGTCAAATACATTAGTATGCTCAAAACTTCAGGGCAACACTCATGAACTCCAACGCACGCTCCCCTGTGTTCCTTGCTATAACCACAGTGTTTCAGTTCGGACGGCTAGGTTGCTAGGTGATACGTCCAGCTCTGGCCAGAACTGTAAGGGTTGTAGGTTTTGACAGTCCTGCCTGCTCCAGTGCTTTCCTGTCCCCCAGACTGCTGCCATTGGAATGCAGTATTTTTCAAACTCTTTCCTCATTTACTACGTTGATTGCACCCTGTTCCACTTCTAGCCCAGGCTATACATGCCAGGCACACCGCACAACACTCAATGTCCTCGTAGCATGAGGTCCCCCCTGAAAAGCAACTTCCCGAGATGTCCGCAAACCGCGCCTTGCACAGCCCGCTTTGGAAAGGTCATTGACCAGGGCAGCTGCGGCTCCTGCTACATTGTGGCTACCACCCACATGCTTGCTGCGTGCCCCGGCTCAAAGACCTCTTTTGCAGGGATGATGTGGGCTTTTCTACGGGTCCAGTGGCAATTTAGGGGTTGGGGGTCAGGTAGATGCGGGGTTCAGGGCTAGGGACTGGAGAAGGCAGAATGTTCAAGACGAGGCTAGACCAGGTTCCTCTTGCAATTGAGAAGTATATGTTGTTTCGTCTCGCGACTGCAAAGAGTCCGCCTGCTAGCAATATGTAGATGAAACAGCTGGTGAGATTTCTGTTGCGAGCATAGAGGGCTGTCCAAAGGACAAGGGGGGCAGCAAGACCTATGAGCCTTGCTCTTTTCACTTTGCATGCCGCCTTATCGAGAGAAGGTGACCGAGTATGGAGCATTTGCCAACCAGATTGGTAAAGCATGGTGAAGCAAGAGCACATGTAAAATTAGCTGTTCTTCATGTTGTCCTGTCCGCACCGCGTATGTAGCGCATGCTTAGCTAGCGGGGGGACATTGTCATCCCATTCTCCTGATAATGGACACTAGACTTGAACTGACCTCTCCCGCCTCTCGCGTACCAGCGAATCTTTGTTGAAGTGCAAGCGTGATCTTTGCTGTGCTGGTGTCGAAGCGACGTGGCCCTTTGGCCGTTCTCCAGATGCCCCTACCTCTGTAGACATCTTGAACATGGATTTGCGGTGCTCTTTGAAGTATAGGGCCTAGAGCTTGCGAGAAAAATTCAGCGCGTCGTCCTTAATGGGAGTATAAGTCTCGTGGATGAGCCTGTTGCGTCCAATTCGACTTCCGCTTCTCTGTGCTGGGAGATCAAGTTGGTTCGGATGCCCAGGTGTCAAAGCTTGGCAGTTGCACTTTGCCAGAGCCCTTTCTGATGCAGCCACATATGCCGCTTACCAGCGGGATCCGCTTGAGGAAGTTAACCGAAAGAACGTGCAGCTCCGTCTCCTTTTAAAAGTTACTCCCTGGCCCAGGCTACAGGATTTCAAGCTACAGGAGGCGGTCTATACGCTGCCACATTCAGGCAGAAAGCAATTGGTAGAGATGTCTGTGGTGGAGGCAAGCAAGCTTCAGTATTTGGCTGGCTTCTTTGATGGTGATGGGCATGTCGGTTGCGAGGCTAACTTGTCTAGCCCTTACTTGCATGTCTCGCAATCCTTCGACAAGCCTGCAATCCTCATGTTGTTTTGCGAAGTCTTTGGCGGCAGCATCTTTGTGGAGTCGCATGGGCTGGGCTTGCAGAAGCCTGTGCTGGCATGGAGAGTAAGTGGCAGTATGGCACGACGCGGAGCTCACCTGTTGGCAAATTATAGCAGCGGCAAGAGAAAGCAGCTCCAGCTGGCGGCTGCTTGGCCACAGGGCAAGTCCTGCAGAGAGGGCGCTAAGGCACAGCTGCAGAAGCTAAAGAAGTACGACTCAGCTGTACCTCGTGCATGCACTTGGGAGTACTGCGCTGGGCTTTTCGATGCTGATGGCCACATACAGCAAAAGGCTGGGACAACAGCGCTTGGACTACATGTTTTTCAGAAATTTGACACAATGCTAGACAGCGTCCGCGCGTTCTGGGCAAGCGCCTTGAATGTGGTACCACGCATTTGCAAAGAAGGCACCAGGCCCTGTTTTCGGCTGAGTATGTACGGCACAGGCAGTTGCAAGCGTGGACTGCAAGAAATGCTGCAGGCAGGGTTGCTTTGCAAAGCTGAACAGGCAGAGCTGGCTATTGGCTTAAGGAGCGAAAACGCAGCTGAAGTCCGTGCACGGCTCGGGCAGATGACAGGAAATCAGCAATTTGGGAAGAGGCTTGATGAGGCTGGCCTACTGAGAGCGCATAGAATTGTTGCTTTGCGAAGGCAAGCTTTGTACTGGAAAGACAAGGGGAAGCTGCATCACGTGGAAGCCAGGCTGGAGGAGATCGAGAGGTTGAAGGGTCAGCACAAGTTGCTGAATGCACGACACGAGAACGAGCAGTTGCTTCAATACCACCAGATGCTCGTGGCGATGCGCAAAAAGGGCTGTATGCCCACACGTGTTGAGTTTGCGCATGGATGGGCTGAATGACCTGCCCATACCACTGCTGCCTGGGTTGGTCCCATGCGTGTCTCCATCTTCATGAGATGCAGTACATTTAAGCAAGCCGAGCTGGCAGCTTCCATATGTTTCTCCAAGCTGGGGTTCTTGCACAGGTGTATTTTTGAAAAGGCCCTCAACTGCAAACAGTTCGCAAACACCGCAGAACCGCCCCTGAATGGAAGCCCTGAGCATCCGAAACCCGCCCAAAACCCGAGACTGCAAGAAACCTCAAGCCTGAGTCCCATACGCTGTTCGGGGTTTACCTGTGGCTCCATTTACCTACAGTTTTGTTTGTTCTACCTACTGATTAAAGGGTAAGTACTACTAAACTAAACTGTAGGTAAATGGAGTCACAGGTAGGGTATAGAGCATACCTCCGAAGACCTGAGGAGATATCGCATCCATCACCAGGATCCCAGCTTTTCAGGCTTCTCCTTCAACTTTCCGCAACTGGGCTTGGTTGAAATAGGTTGATGCCTTCATTCCTGTCCTACTCTGGGTAGGGTACAAATCCAAGAGATAACCCCATAGCCAGTACAGGCATTATCTTGTGGATGGAGCCAGTGTCTTATAATACTCGGTCCCCGCACGCATAACGTCTTCGTGCTGGCTTAGGATAGAGCCTATCTGTCTTACTAGGTCGTGTGGGGCCTCCCTCATCAGCTCTTCCTAGGCGGCCTTGCTGTTGCTGTCTGAGGTTGTTCTGCTCCGAGTACAATCAGGGTTGCAACGGCGGATATGCCTTCCTTGCTTCCAGATGGGCGCAGGACATCAGAGAACATGATGTTGCAGATCAGGGTTCCAGACGAAGATGTTCCTACCTTCCCTGCTTTTGCGTGAAAGCCTCTGAGTCGTACCTGCAAGCAAACCAAGCGTGAAGAAGCAGCATGGCTCCACGGGTGATGTGACACCCTGCACGTGCAGAGGGAACAGCCCCAAAAGTGAGGATAATAGTGCGCATTATTCAAGCCCATGTATACATATATATATATATATTTATACAGAGCCGGCATCCCAGTGAATTTGCAGCGTTTGCAGGAAGGCATTCCCCAAAGCCAGGTTCCTATGCCACTCCCGCAGCCAAAAGGCCTAAATTTCAGATCCATGGACTTTTTTGGCGGAAAAAACATTCAAATGCAGGTCTCAATCACGTAAATCATGGAAGCCAGACGTAAAAGTCGAATTCTTCGTCCTCAAATCCATGAACTCTAAGCCCTCGCACCCCAGACTCTTCTCATCCTGAAACTCAAACCAACCTACAATTGGGCTGACCTGCTAAATTCTTCATCCTGCAAAAAGCCTTGCGCCATTGGAAGGACGTGGGCTTAGTACCGAAGAACTGCAGCCACTTGGCGAATTTGGGTATTTTGCTCCTCAGGGATAAGTGCTGTCCAATACGTCCCCAGGGCTACACAAACGTGCACGACAACGTACCCATGTGCAAAGTCTGCACCAAATAATTGATACTTGGACCCGTGGGAAAAGAAGCCCAGAGCTCTGGACCCTAACCCTGCCTGGCCCCAAGCATCCATGTACGAAGCAGTGCGTGACGTGTGTGTGTGTGTGAACCCCAAAATTCAATTCTGGAAGCCAAGCCTCACTGGCCCAGCGAGCCCAGTACGCCCATGTGGTACTCGTAGTTAGGATCCGTGATGTATTCCTTAACTAAGACAGGCTATAACGGCCTCAGTCGACACCGTTATGTATGTAGGGAAATGTCTCAAATTCCGTGGTCTCAAGTTTCGGAGTTCTCATAGTTTCATCCAAGGCATACCTGACAAGTAAGGAAAATTCAGGAATTACGCCTCACATCATGTTAGGGATCCTAAGGTATAGCCCGCAGTTTGGGTCTACATTGGGCACGCAGCCTCAAAGGCCACCCCGTCGCGAATCCTAGAAACCCTGCCTGTTCTTACACATCCCTACCCATCTTCCTGTACATATAGGTGCTATGCCCTTGCATATCCCAGTATAACCCTCTGTAACCCTTCATATATCCCCAGACTTGGGCTTCTTGGGTAAGGTCACTACGACCCAGAGAAGCTGATCGGTAGCTGCGAGCTGAAGTGTGACGTGGCCACGCTGCAGAAGAGCCTTGGAGTTCCCGTTTTAGGGGTTTCCTGAAATTAGGGGTACCTTATTGGGGGTCCCCAAGAAAGATTTCAGTTTTTTGGGGTGGTTATATTACGGTCCCCTCATCTAGGAAATTACTTTTTAAGGTTGAAAGGTTTGTTAAGGGGTTTTAGGCTTTTCGTATAGAACGTGCAGAAGCTGAAGCTTCCTGTAGAATGCTCTTCATGAGTCTGGTAATGTCTTTGCGGGTACCCCCACGTTCCGAGTCCCATAGCTTAAGTATCCAATTGCGGGTACATGGTACTTGCAGCCTGGTAGATTGCAAGGAAACCTGCAGCCTGAAGACTCTTAAAGTATTTCAATTTCAGGTAGTTAGAGAGCCAACAGTACCCAGTGGCGTGGTGCTGATTGCAAAACCTGGTTGAGTCGACCCTCAGCTCAAATTTGGCGGATTTCCACAAGTGAGGTGTTCTTTTGGTGACCTCCCTCAATAGGGAGTACGGTATTTGGAGTATGTATGAAAGGCCCGCATTTCTGGTAACCTCCACATAGTGCGATGTCAGCCCAAGGACCTGGCGCGCGACCAACCACCACTATGCTGCTTGTTTTGGCTGGTATGCTTTTGTAAGTCTGCAGTTGGCAAGTTCACGAATCCTCTAAACAGTACAGGGCTGAGGATCGGCAGGGCATCCGAAGTAGGAGCCTACTGCTGATATGAAAAATCCGCATGGCCTTAGTACACTTTACTGTCATAATTCCCAAGTCTAGGGTGCTAAGGATCGTGCGGGATTCTTAGTATATACCCTACAAACCCCTATACAATCACTGTTTCCATATCATGTTCCGTTTGCTTCTCCATATGATTCTCCATTAATGGGATAAAATCCGTACATCCCCTAGACCCTGAACCCCAAACTCTAGGGTTCAGGGTTTAGATTTACGGTTTTGGTTTTAGCGTTGTTATAGTATCAAGTGTAGAAGGGTAATTGCGACGCCCAGGGCTCGTTGTTGGAAGCCTCTTTACCCAGAACCTCCAACTACCCTCTAAATACCCTGAACACCCACTATCAGGGACCATTACTCCTATTCAGGAGTACAAGGAGGGTCCTGAGAAATTCTACCCTGAATCCTGCAATACCTGCAGCCTTGAAAGTGTGGCCCGGCTCTGCCCAAGAAACCACCACCTCAAAAAAAAGTACATAGTATTAGGGTTCAGGGTTTAGGGTTTAGGGTTTAAGCACCGCGAGGCGTACATGCCAATAAACACTTGAAGTCCTCGGTGAGGGCTTGGGGTACCAATTCCCAGCAAGGCAGCTCATAGTTTGGGTAGCCAAAAAAGGACCAGGATTTGGGACCCCGAAGCGTAC
The DNA here is from genome assembly GCA_905231905.1 of Symbiodinium pilosum. Classification (NCBI taxonomy): domain Eukaryota; class Dinophyceae; order Suessiales; family Symbiodiniaceae; genus Symbiodinium; species Symbiodinium pilosum. Next base: position 84,572 of record CAJNIZ010009313.1, read on the forward strand.
CACCAACCCCTTATATATCACCTTACATCCTCAAGCCACATGGTATATTCAGGTGGGCGGCTACTATGGCGCTGCTTCGGAGGAGGCGATGAAGCAGGTACGGTGCAGCTGCTTTTTTCTGTTTTGAGGGGCACAGCATGCGGAATGTTCAGGGTTCGAGGTAGCAGGAACTACAGACCCTCAAGCTCTCCTGAGGAATTCTCCCTGAAGCAGACACAGCCTGCGCCCTTCTATCTGCTTTATGCTTATGATTCTTCGCATGCCCATACCACCTGAAAATGCTTGAGTTTACTGCCTATCTACATCAAAGCGGGCCCCTGCAAACTCTGAACTCTTTGCGCCAGGAATTGGTGGAGCGAGGGCCCTTAGTCGTGTCCTTTGAGCCTCAGAGTCACTTGGACTCACCTGGCAGGATTCTCTCACAAATAACAAGCTTTTGACTGATTAGAGATTGTAATTGGCATAGAGCTATAAATGCCTATAGTTAAACGTTTCCCAGGGTTCCTAAGAGTAAGCCGTCGCGTTCAAGGATCCAAGCTCTCCCCCTAATAAAGCCCCTCCGAACCATAGCTACTTCCCCCAATATATAATTGTGCTATAATTAGTAGGGTTCCTAGATTTGCTATTTCATGGCTCAATTTCAAGGGGTGTGTTGAGCGTTTGTGGTCCAAGGGCCGCTTAGGCTCACTGGCGATCTTTCAACATTACCCAGGATATAGGGCTTCGGGTTTACGATTAAGGGTTTGGGGGATGTAGGGATACGTGGGGATATCACCCCCAATACTAGAGAGTCAACAGGAAAAGAAAATGGAACCTGAAAGCACACAATCCCCGAACAAAAAGTCAACGATTGTTGATATAGCTTCCTCAAAGCAAGGACCCTATTTTTTCGAAGCTTATGTAAATCCTTTAGAGCCTTATATGTCCCAGTGCATCCCGATATCTCCCGCTATATGAATCCTTGAAAGGGACCCCTTGGAGACCTGCAGGTGACATTATGTACTACACCCGCGGGATCTACACCAGTGCTCCCCATCAGCGCAGCGAGTGGGAGCCCGTGGACCATGCCGTGCCGCGGCGGTTTTGGTTTACTCGTTTAAGAGCTTAGGATTTGGGGTTTAATGTCAAGGGTTTAGGATTTAGGGTTGAGAGTTTAAGGTTCAGTGCTAATTAAGGTTTAGGGCTTAGGGTTGAAGGGCTGGGGGTGGAGAATGTCATACAGGGGTTGTTCCAGAGGTACTTTTGAAGGAGGGACCATGGGAATACATGTCTTTCGCTAAAGGGAGGCCCTTGCCAAAGAGCAGACCTCCTTATGGATTTTTGCGGGATACCATGTGCGTAGTGTCTTCAACAGGGTTAACCATTACAATAGTCCCCAATATCGGTTAAGAATAATCCCTCGTTGTGGTTGTAGTTGTCTGTTTGGAGAAACTACAACCTAACTCTGCTCACCCCAAACACACACCATTCACATGTTTAGGATTAAGCGTCTAGGGTAAAGGATTCCAGGTGCGTATACTATACACATTGGGTAGGCTTATCATGAGTATGTTCACACTATTTACACTTACACGTCTCATAAGAAATGTGACCATTGTTTGGGGGCTGAATCAAATTGCTATGGCTACATAATGCCTTGAACCTGAAACCCCAAACCCTACACCCCAAACCCTAAAATGTACATCCCTACACCCTAAAACTCTAAACCCCTAAACCCTAAAATCCCTGCATCCCTAAACCCCCCCCCCTGCCGCGGAAGCTGCCATGAGAGGTGCTCTTGGTTGGCTACGGCTCGGACCAGGGCAGGAAGTATTGGATATTGCAGAGCCCTGACGTGATTGTCAAGGCATGGGTTATTTGTGAGTAATAGCTGTGGACAAATCGTGTTTGGGGTTTGGGTCTGTGGTTTGGGGTTTTGCAGCATCTTGAAAGGTATTCTTTTCGAAAACAAACACGCTGGAAACGACAATCTTGATGGGAATGAGGCAAGAATAAGGGTGTTTCGGGCTCCCGGTTTGTGGTCTAAAGCTTTCAGATGTAGTGATGTGGCCCTGGGGGGATACATTGGCCCAAGTGCCAGCGAAACGAGGCTGTTGACCTGTGCAAGCCCTATATGCTCCAAGCAGCCCGAAGTGAGTACGGTTTGTAGGCTTTAGAGCCCAAAGCAGGCATTAAGTATGGAGCTAGATGCCCGGGCGAATTGCCCAGAGCCTGCTACCCCAAAGCAAGCACCCACAATGTTTCTTGCCGTTTGGCCCCATATGAAACCCTAAATTGCTAAACTTATAAACCGTAAACCCCATCCCTCCGCCCTAAACCGTGTCAAGGAATTCGTGGGGCAAAGACTGGGGTGAGGATGGCTACATTCGAATGCTCCGCGGGCAGGTGCGCCATGTGCAGAGACCAGGGGGATCTAATCCTATAGATAATGACGACACTGCGCCCTTACGCCTTAAAGTTTATCTACAAGACCTACTCTGACCCATTTCAAGGCCCAAGGGTAGTGGATCCGTAAAGTTAGCGCTAGAGGTCTCTTTTGGGAAACGTCTTGTCTTATGGTGAAGATCCTCATACTCTCAGAGAGCAACCAGGTTCTTCATACTGAAAGGCTCCCATGTAGGCTTGTCATCTTCTCAAGGATTTTGAGTGACGTGGTTCAGAATTTGAGTGATGAGTTGGGCCGTTAGGCCTGTGGCTTCATGGAAAGGTTGAATAGATTGCGATGGGCTCGCAGTTGTGAGGCTGGGGGATGGTATCGCATTGCGTGGAGGCTAAACTGGGTTGCTGTTAAGGAACGTAATTTAAGTTAATTACTATATTGGGGAAACCCTATTATTTACCATATATTCCCATTATGGTAACTTAATTTAAGTTCCTTAACAGCAACCCAGTAAATGTATGCAGAATTCAATGTGCATTGAACGGAGCCCTAGGTCTGCATTGGGTCGTATCATGCAGGTGCGAGTAAAAAGTCGTGATGTGGCACGCCAGACCCCCTAAAGGATCCAAAAAATGGAGCCCCCGAATAATCCGCTAGTTTCCCCAATGTAGCAATGGGTTCATATTGGGGGGGTGTCCATTTTTTGGATTCTTTAGGGGGTCTGGGAAACTAGGGCCCCCTCCCCCTTTGCAGTCATAATCATCCCAGGGCTCTAATGTTCTGAGGGCTCAGGGAATGATATGAAGGGGATAGGGAAGGGTCTGGATTCTGATATGGCCACAACACCGAATCATCTTCAAATCTTAGAGCGAACGTTTATAAGCTACCTCCGAAACATACTTAGGATGGTCTTTTCATTAATTAGAGACGTGCAACATGACATGATTGTAACACTAGCGCAAATGCGGTGTTGTATGTGAAATATATATATATATATGTATGTATTCACATATGAAGATGAGTATACCTGTTCCATTCTGGCTTGTCGGCTTGTCGCAATCCCTTGGACGCCCTAGGTTCCCTAATTAGACCTTGGGAATTATAAGGATTTAGTATTATAAGGTCTGGCAAGATGTTTTAAAAGCAACTGTACAGGGTTCCGGGTACCCTGGAAAGGATGAGAGTGGCGTTGAGTCAATCGTTGTCGGCGCGGATGTCGTTGAGGAGGCCCCGACAGCGCAGTTGCCCACACCAAGCTGGGATTAAACGCTTATGGTAAACAGGTGGTGCTTCTCACCATCTTGAACCACAGTCTAAGCTACTATAGAGAACGTGCTTGTGATAGATTTGGGCTTTTTTGGGGGGATTGCAAGGCGTACAGGTTCGCGAGATCATCTTAGGCATGTCGGCTACTAATCAGCCCTGAACCCCAAGCCCTAAACCCTAGGGATCCAAATAGCCCAATGCAGGTAACATTTGCGGACTTTGGCGCCCAATGTAGGTAGTATGTGTATGCATGGATCGCTAGAGTAAGCCCTAAGCCCTGAGCCCGAAACCCTAGGCCGTAAGCCTTAAACCCTGAGCCCTAAACAACAAGCCCTAAACACATAATTGGAGGAGCTATAGGGATGCTTCGTGCTCTAGGTCCGTATGAAAGATCTTGGTTCTTGAGGTAAAACTACTGCAAATGGAGGATCCTACTGCTTGATACAAGGATATCTCTTTAGTATAATGTACCTCCAAACCTTAACTGTATTGTTTAGGAAGGTAACACATTGTAGCAGAATGTACTCCTTAACCTTGTTGTACTTCGTTCGGACACTGCGTTAGGACTTACGGTTTGGGGTTGAAAGCTTTGCAGTCGCCGAGTTGATTTGTACTGTCTGCCGCCTCCCCATACCTCAAACTCAAGGCGGCTTACGGTTTGAGGATTTTGGGATTGGGGTTCAGCGCTTCTGGTTTAGGGCTGCTTTCCCAGGATGTCTGCTAGGAGGCCTAGGTGTGGTTTGGGTGCGCTAGGCCGTCAATGGGGGTGTACTACGAGATCAATTAGGGCGTTTAGGCTTTGAGTCCTCGAACCACACCTTGCACCTCAGCCCAGAAATCTTGAACCTTTACTTGAGCCCCTGCAGGCTTCCATGGAAACATGAGTCCCTGTAAGTTGCTGTATGTATAGTCCCCCTTAAGTAGATAGAATATGGCTTTGGCTATACTATGATAAGACCTCCATATACCCCATATTCTATCTACTTAAGGGGGACTAGAAGCTTCCACCTGAATCCTACCAACTCTTATTTTGCCTCTTGTAAACTCCTGGTTTTTTCCCCAGGACCCACATGGAGTCTGTCAGAATAGGCCTGAAATAATCCCCGAGAGGGACCAACAGAATTCCCTTGCAATCCCTGTGCATCCCAAGGCTCCCGAAAAGCCATTTAGGGCTACGTAAGGTTTTCTGGGGATTTCAGTAGAGTTTGGGGTTTGGGGTTTTATGCTAGGATTTAGGGCTACTGGGGAAACATCACAAGCAATCAATTGGAAGCAGGCACAGCCTACAATGCTGCTGCAGCTGGCCTCCACGCTCACCTGAGTCGAAAAGAAAAAAGCGCAAACCCCTGGTGATATACGGACACATAGGGTTTAAGGTGCGCAAAGAGCGCAATGCCTTAAATGGCACTAGGATCGGAATATGAAACAAGGAATTGTCCTTCTTCATTTAGGGATATTGGGAGCCCTATGTTTTTTGTTTGTTTGTTGTTGAGGGGGGGAGGGCAGGGGGCGTGTGTGGTCTGGTTGAGGACTGGTTCAGGGTCGAGCTCTGGTGTTCAGGGTGTTCAAGGCTAAGAGATTCACAGTCGAATTCAGCCTATAGACTTATAGGAACGTAGGGGAAACTATTGTTGGTACGAGCATATAGTACCATTTTTCCCAAGGTTAGGGTGTTAGGTTCTTGCAGGATTGTTAGTATCCATCGTATGTCAATGTACCATTGGGAACGGTCGCTGCGTGCAGTAGGTGGGTAGGTGTACTTCTTTTCACGGGTATGCAGTTTCCTGGGCCGTTGCTGTACATGTATTTTGTTGTTTTGCCTTGTACTTTGTTTTGCAGACTTAGATCTGTATATGGAAGAACATACAACATCATTTCCAGACTTCAACCCCGAAACCAAAAGGAAGCCAGTTACTCCAGGAAGGGGGCCGAGGTCCCAAGGTTCTAAGGAAGTTTCGGATCTAGGGTTTAGGGTATAAACTCCTCAAAGGGGGTTACATAGGGGACTATCTAGGGGAGTGTTCTAGAGGCTTCTAAGGAGGATACTAGGAGTTTAGACTATATAGCTCGTATTTAACTTATCCTTCTAAGGAAGTTTCAGGTTGGTAGTTTCCCCCATGTACGCCTTACATAGTCCGTATATAGTCCCAGTGTCCCCAAAAAAACCTCCTATAAGCCTTTATGTGAGTCCTTTAAGCCTTACGTAGGGGTGCCCACCTAGTAACACCCACCTGAAAACTCCCTGAACAAGGTTAAGTGTTTGGTGTCAATTTGGAGAGCTCAGGCCGCAGGAAGACGATTTGGGGCCCTACATAATTTAGGATTTTCAGGGTTTTGGGGTTTGTGCCGCCCTAAACCGGGTTTGGGGTTTAGCGTTTAGGGTGTAGGGTTTAGGGACTGAAGTCCCAGGGATTCACCGTAGTTGAGGGACCTAAGAGTTGAAGCCCGGGTGTCCCCAGCCCCCGGGACAGTATCCCTTGATTGAGGTAACTCCTCTTCTTATTGGGGATTAGTAGGGCATAAGGAAACATGTTATATATGTGGGCTTTTTCAAGGATCATATATTCCTTATTCCCTACCAATCGCATGTGTTGGGCTTCTCGCAACGGGCTTAGGCTGTAGGATCGAGGTTGTCCTCCGCGGAGAACACCAAGAGCCATTGCTGAAGGTCAAGGTTGAAGCCAATTTCCTACATACCCAGAGTACCTACAGTTAAGGACCTTATTGCCCTATTTATGGTTACTAGGAGGGTCTTGGATGCTAGCAGTCTACTCTTTCCTAGACTTGTTGGGGGAAATCTCTGGAGCTGTTGGCTTGGTACCTTAGACCAGCATGTGGGCACGTTGTAGGGAGCCCTTTGTAGACTCCTTAGGCTTTCTTATTCTTTTATCGTTTAACCCGAAGGATTTTTTAGTATAGGTCTAAGGGGATTACAGCTCCGAGGGGGATCTGCTTTCTAGATCGTCCCAGGGCTCTGGGTTGAGGTCCAGGGTCGAGTTTGCTGAGGGGACTTCACGGAGTGTCTCTCAAGCCTTCAGTTATCGCAGCCGCCTTTTTGAGATTCCTTTTAGTTCAGGGCTAGAGCTGCAGAGGGGACTTGATGGGAGTGTCTCTCAAGCCTTCAGTGTTAGGAGCCGCCTTGTAGGGTGTAGGTCTGAATATTTAGTAGTAGGAAGGTTTGGGAATTGAGGCGCGCACATCAGTCCGCGAACCCTAAACCCTAAATCCCTAAATCCACAAACCCTAAACCTTCCTCCAGTGGTTTGGGGCTGACAGTGGTGAGGGCACCTTAATCTCCTTTGCCTCTATGGCCATGCGGCTCAAAGCCGCGCGTTCGCGCTTCAGGGGCTGGGTCACAGACCAGTAGGTAGCTTCAGCAACCCTAGGCTCTCTACAGGGTTTGAGGGATTTGGTTTTAGGCTATTGGGTTCAGGGTATTGGGTTTAGGGTATTCGGTTCGGGATATAGGGTTTAGGGTATAGGGTGTAGGTTATAGGGTATAGGGAGGGCTCTACACAATCTCCTTTGAGGCTTCTTGGACAAAAGCAGGCAAGTAGCATCTCCCAACGCTCAACCCTGAACCCTTCAAAGAAGCGATCCTCCAATCCGACAACTCAATGTGAGAACCCTAAAGCCGAAGACCTCTGAGCCCTAAACCCTGAACCTTAAACCCTAATTGAAGCTGAAGATCCTGCAATTGGTCCTGTGGCTGGGGACGGCATCCAGTGGAGCTGGGGACCCTTCGATGTCATTCAGTTCTCCTCAAACCCTATAACCGGAACCCTCCTCCTACCCTCGATAGTGGGGATTTAGGATATATAGATGGTGGACTTTTGGACATGAAGGGCATCCCTTGTGAGGAGTTGCGACGTGCGTGCCCCCATATAATGCTCATATAACTTACTGCAGCTTAGTAGGTAATATGGGACTATGTTGTATAAAGATTATACGGGGATTATATTCCCTTACTCCTTACTAAGAACCAGTAAGCTAAGGCTCGTACAAGAGCAAACGGGCTTTGTGAAGTTTATATAGCCCTCCGTCAAGGGTGCCCGCCGGATAACCAGCCATTTGGAGGTTTCCTTGAGAACAATATTGACAACAGTAACGCATACTTGTGAGGGTGAGTATTTCTCCGGGGCGCACCTTCATGGGATTGAGGGTTTTGGGACTGTCCTTAGGAATTGATGTGATTCAGCTGTCCTCAAACCCCACACCCTTGCCGCTTCCCTCACTATAGCACAGTCTCCAAATATTGTAAGTTCAGCCAAACAAGACTCAAACCACAGGTCCCTTCTGTGAGTGTTATAGGGAGAGAGCCAGTCTCTATATATACATATGCACATTTCAGAAAAGAATGATCCTAACAATAAGGCTGATAAAGTTTGAGGGCTTGGAGGTTGGTTCGGGATTGAGGTTCATGATGCATTTTGAGGCGCTTGCCTGGCACCCTGGACTCGGAGGGTTCACGAAAGCGCGGGTCCGGTATTGGGCTCTTCGGGTCAACTGTAGATCTTGTATCCTACACCGTCTACCTGGGCCCCAACCTAAAGTTAAAGCCTACGGGCCCAACCTTAAACTTAAACCCTCTGCCATCTCCAGTCAATCAGGAATGCTCGATGCCACTCAGATCGACCAGGACACGAGTAGTTTAGGGATTAGGGTTTAGGGTTTAGGGATCTAAGTATACAAATACTACCAATAATGGAGAATCAAATGGAAAAGAAAATGGAAAATGAAATGGAAACTGGGGTTTATAAAGCGGCTATATAGGGATCCCAAGTATACAAATCATACCTACATTGGGCCAAAAAGTCTGTAAATGTTGCTCACAGTCACTGATGGTTGGTACGGAAGACATAATAAGGCATATAACTCCTCCAAAATCCTTCTGTAGTAGGTTATATAGGTTTTTTCCTACTAACCACCAGTAAGTACATGGGGCTGCCTAGGATTTTGATTCGCACCTTGCGAGGGGCCTTGGGGATTCCTCCACTCCTCCCTTATACCCTAAGGGGCCGAGGACCCAAATGATAGGGTTTTAGGGCCCAAATACTATATTATTGATGGTATTTGGGCCCTAAAGGCCTGGGTCCTTAAACCCTTAGGGATACCTAACCTAAACCTTGTTGCTGGTAAGGAACTTAAATTAAGTTGCGTAGTGGGTAAACATATATATATATATGGTAGTTAATATGGCTTCTGCAATAGACTAACTTGAAGTATGTTTCTTAACCGTAACCAAGTTGAAACTCCCAACTCCAGATCATGGAAGCATTCCTGCCTCAATAGTATCATGTGGATCTCAGGTGCAGGTACGACTGGCCTTTGGTGAGCTAGGAATGAAGGAATGGATCCTTATAGTAGTCCCTATATAACTATATAACCCACTAAAGTAGTCTCCATTTTTCCCGCTTCTTCTTCATTCCTAGCTAACAAAAGGCCAGACAAGAGGCTTGTGGGATGAAGTTACGTCGAACCCTAGATGGGAGTTTCCTAAAATTAGGGGTACCCTTTCAGGGGGTCCCCATAATAAGGACTATTGTATTTTGGGGTATTTTGGGGTCTATATTGGGGTCCCCTGATTTTGGGAAACTACCAGATGAATCGATCCTAAGCCCTCCGAAAAGATTCGGGCTGCAGAGTCGGTGAATGGTGGGCTGGCATGGAGTCGTCCGGGCTTAGGGTTTAGGGTTCAGGTTGTTGGGCTATCCCCAAAAGGTACCTCTAATCTGGGGAAACCCTAAACCCTAAATTGTAGTTTCCATTTTCTTTTCCATTATCCCTATACTACCCTTAAATATATATACTCTAAGGTCCTTATATAACCCCTATATAACC
>CAJNIZ010009313.1:94158-107511 GCA_905231905.1 Symbiodinium pilosum
CCCTTAGGGAGGGTTTAGGGTTTAGGGTGTGAAACCACCCAAAGGATGCCTTTACGACAACATGTTGTGCTAAATGGGGTTCTCACTGCCTAACCGCGCCATGTGCATTAAAATCGCAGAAAAGTACGCATGACCGTGAGTAGGTAGGAACCCCGAATGCCTAGACAGTTTCTGAAGGCCACAGAGATTAATCTAGGCATCTGGCTGCTCCCCACCCAAAACTCTAGTACCTAGGGTCCTTTTTGCCCAGGATTTCAAACTGAGATCTAGATATATCCCCGAAGTACCCGCTATGATCTTGTTAAGCGGACCTGATAACTCCCCAGCTGAAACTGCTCTTGCAGGAGACGGACGGGGAAGGAAGCGCTTCGGCTCCATATTGCAAGTAACGGGAACCGGGTAGCCCCGAAATATAGAGGAAGATTACGTATATCCTTCTTTTGGGTATAGTGATCTGTATGAGCTGCCATCCATCCACATTTGCGCTGAAATTGAGCATGACGTTTTCTGGTGTATTAAGCCCAATAGGATCGGAACATAACGCATGCAGTGCTTCATCACACTAAACTCTAATCACTAAACCTTAGCCCTAGAAGCCCAGCTGCCCCATAAAATGGGCCACTGTTTGGTAAGTCTTCTTCTGAGCCTCAAACACCCAAACCCAGGGACCTGCTGCATGGGTAGCTAGGGTTTTAGGCTCTAGCTTCAGGGTTAGAGGTTTTAACGGTTTAGGGATTAGGTTTAGACTTGGAAGCTCGGGCACCTGTTTCAGCATTAAGCGGGTAGATTTGAACGGTAGAGGGTTTAAGGATGAAGCTGTTTCGGGTTTTTGGGCTAAACGGGTGGGCCTTTGGTTTAGGGTTTAGGGTTTAGGGTTTGCGGTACAGGATTTCAGGGTACAGGTGTTCAAGGTTTGGGTGCTTAAGAGATTGGAAATTACGCGCGGCAAGCTTCGGCCGTGAGCTTGCCTGGGTAGAGTAAGGCCAGGACTGGGACAACTTGGCAACGCTCTAATTGGCTCGTCATTGACTTCATTTCCTTAAAAAACATCATACACAGTCCAGGAAGCAATGCAAACCACGCAATCCCAAGAAGAAACCAGATATACCCTGAGAGCAAGGTATCACCGCGACCGAGATAGAGGACACTGGCTGTCGGTAGACTGGGGATCCTTCACTAAAAACCAATGCGTCGTTCACGCTCGCAGTTTGTAGCCTTTTGTGCGTAAGGTGGGTTCGTAGTGTGTAGGGTTGTCTAGAGGGGGCCTGAGTTGCAAATGTACCCTAGCAAAAGGTTTTGAACTGAATGTTGTGGTGTGTTTGCCGTACTTTCACGGTATAAGTGGCATAGTTGAGGGTTGCACTAGGCATCTGGAAAGGTGATTCCCTAGTGCTGGGGGAATCCAGTCGTGATGAGCACACGGTAGAAAAATGCTACCTCCGGTTCTGTGTTGAGAGCACTTCTGGTACTGATTCCTGGCCTTCGTCTGCATACAAAACATGTTCTACCAACCGGACCACAAGAAGGGGGAAATCACATTCACCTTGAAGAAATGCCAGGCTGCTTTTCGCGAACTCTGGTAGTTTGCAGAGCATCCAGCCAATGCGCCCTGATACCTCTCCTTACTGGGGTTACTGGGGAATAATGGAATATATCATAGGGATCATATTCTCTTTTTCCCTGCTAACCACCAGTAAGATACTTTTCATAGCCCGAGTCATCAGCTATCCATTCCGCCAACGGCCTGTTAAAGGTTGGTTTTGAGATGCGGTCCTGGTTTGGGTTTAGGGTTCAGGATTTAGGGTTTAGGGTTTAGTTTTGAGATGTGGTTTTCTGGGTACGCACCTTTGGGTATGTTTCTGAAGGAAAACGCATTGCAGTGATTTTGCAGCGTATAACCCATTGACCACCTAAACCTGAACCCGTATTCCCAGCCCTAAACTCTAAACCCTAATCTGCTACAGCCTTCCAAACCCCAAATCCCCTATGTCTCTGCCCTATACTACCTGACAGAACTCTATGATATCGTATTTGAAGCACGATACAATACCCACATACTATACCCTATAATACCCTATGCCACTCTATAAACCCTAAACCGTAAAAGCCCTGTACACGACCCTAAACCCTAAACCCTAAACCTTAACTGCAAATTTTACATGATCGCGAACGCGCCAGGAAGCACCTCCCGCACAAGATGCGGCGAGGCCAGCCAGCAGGGGCTGAATTAGGGTTCAGGTTTTTAGGGTCAGTAAGGGTTTAGGGTTGTATGTGTGTGTGTGTATGTATGTATGTATGTATGTATGTATGCATGTATGTGTATAAGGATGCGGTGGATGCCAAAAATCCTTCATGACCGCAGGTACCTTATGCCTGGGCAATGAAGATGCTGCAGTGTACTAAGGTCATGAAGTCAGCTGTGTATAGGGACATGTAGGGACGTGCAGGTATGTAAAGGGACATGTCGTAGATATGCCCAGGGAGCCCAATCTATAGTTTAATTAGGAATGTTGCGTAAACGGATCCAAGCATAATGTGAGGTATGTTCCTGTGATTTTTCTGCGTCTTGAGATCGTTATGACCACCCCTTTATTGAGAAGCCCTCGAGAGTTGAACCAAGTCAGGTTATCTTGTTCTTACAGGAAGGTGCCCACACAGGCTAATGGGAGCTAGAGTATTCCTGCAATAGCACTAGCCGCATAAGTAACTGGAATCCCGACATGCAGGACAAGAGGAGTTGCCCACAGATCCAAATTTTCTTTAACAAAGGAATCATGTCGCGAGCTTCTGGAGCATAACTCAGGAGTGCCTTGAACAACCTTGGACGGCAGGACCTCACATACGTGCAATCTTGAATTCAAAGTACAGACACCCAGAAAGTCTAATATCCCTTGGTTAGGGAATATACCCTGAATTATTATAATTTCAGGTATTCAGGGAGGGATATTGGATTTTCTGGGCACTTAAGCAAAGTTCTAAGGCCCCAGAGTCCATTATGATGGTACTCTGAGTTCCTGGCAGCATTAGGTGCGAAAAGGCTATAGAGCCTGGTGCGCAGCATGAAATGAGGGAATAAAACCTTATAGTCGTCCTTAACTGCCTGTGATTGTCTCCATTGCCGCATAAGCACGAGGCATAACCGTAGCATCACATGCGTCGCTGATACTGCTGCCATTGCTACAAGAAATATCGTGGGGTGCCGTTCAAGGGTGCAGGTACCTATTAATTCCCAACACTAAACCCTTAACCCTAAACCCTAAACCCTGAATCCCATACCCTAATCCTTGAGTGTACTCCCCAAGGCCCCCAAGGCTCCAAAAAAAAAGTTTCCCTGTGAACATTGTCGCTTCCAGAGTGACAGGCGAACTGCAGCGGATCCAAGCCCAGAAATTTGTCCGGAGGCTGAACGGCACAGTTCCGAACTCTAGGGGTTCATGATATATGAACCATAGTCTAAACTCCTTAAAGGGGGATTATAAAGGGGGCTATATAGGGGACTACTATTGAGGGGGATACTAGGAGTTTAGACAGTAGCTCATATCAGGTTAGGATTTCAGGGTTTAGGGTTTATATGGTGTAGGTTTTTTGTTGAAGTTTAAGCCTTCCACCTTTTGTGCCAGCAATATTGCGCTCGTTCAGGAGTCACGTACGACAAGCTCAACTTCGAAAGGTTTCACGACTGGTTTCCTTCAGTACAATCCGACCCCTAAACCCTAAACCCTGAGGCCTAAACCCTATGTTGTAGATGATTGCAGCGCGGTATACATCACTTAGCCTAGGCTTCCAAATAGCCCAATGCAGGTAAGCTTTATAGATCCCAGGGTTTAGGGTTAAGGGTTGCCTTCAGAGCCAGTGCTTGTCTTTTGTACACTCATAATGTAGATTCCTGATTTATAAATCCCCCTCATTTTCAGGACCTTAATATTAGAATCCTTCTCATAATCTCATTACGGGGAGGGAAGTTATTAACCAGGGCTCTACATTAGTGCCCCAGAGTCAGTGTGAGCTCATAGGCACTGTGTTTGAAGCGATTGAAACCCAGCGCGGATTCCACAGAAGTCCAGAAGTCCCGACAGTGCCTGATCTACCTAAAGTCAAGAATATTAGATGCCTTAAATCATCTTAGCATCCCTGAGATGATTTTAGAAATATATGCCTTGTATGATACTTCCGTCTGACGCAGCAACGCGTTACTGCCACAGAGCCTTGCCAGCGTTGCAGAAGAGCCGCTTGATCTCGCTTCGCGATGAGGCCGCGTCGCAAGCGGAGACTGTTTCTGACAGGCAATGCAAATTCCTTCGCACCCACGCCTGGTTTTCTGCAGGGGTAGTAGTGGAGGAATTCCGCGCTGACGCAGTCTCCCGCGAGGTCACTCTGATGCAGGGCAACGCGGCCAGTTTGCTCATGTTGGCCGTTCTTCGTGTTTGGGTGCTGCGTCCCCGTTTGGGTGCTCATGCTTGCTGATCCTTGGCAAATGCTCTTGAAGTTTGGGGAAGGGCCTTGGATGGAATGTTCTTTGGGTGAATTCTAAGCATTTTGGTGGAGAGCATCGGCAGCACGTCACTGGTTGCCTCCTATACGGCTTCCCCCAAACATCCCAACATGGGCAATGCCATCAGGAGAGCCAGCTGAGTAGTTTAGGTCAGCACTCAGCGCAGACCATTTTCAGCGCCAATATGTCAAAGCGAGTAAATGGGTTGGACAATGAATTCAGCTGGCTGATAAGGGTGTGCTGACCCCAAGATGGACGCGGCAAGGGTTATCTGTGGCCGTTCCGAACCACCTTTGCAAGATGCATGGTCACATCCACAGCCATTTGCAGATTGGGCCAACAAAGCCGCCCAAGTTGCCAATGGTCTTGCCCAAAGGCTGAAGTCGCGGATGCGGGCGGTTGCGGTCAGGCGTTCGTGCGCATGAAATTGCTGACTGCGGCCCTCCGCAAGAAGGGCGAGCGGGGGAAAGACTGGCCTCACGTTGCTCGCATTTTTGCATCTGTCTCGGCCGGCAGCCATTTGCAGCCTCGCAGCGTTGTGTTTTGCCCCTCCTGTCATAACGGTGTGCTGCACCTGCCACTGCCCAGCTCAGGAAACCGAGCAGGGTCGGCACGTCGCCTGCGATGCGCTGATCGAATTGCTTGGCCTGGTACGGCCGCTGTCGCTTTGCTCGGATGGCTCGGAGCGTGAGCGCATAAGCGCCTATCCAGGAGGGCCAAGGGCTCCAAGCGGGATGCAGCGGCATGCAATGCTGCCAGTGGAAGTAAGAGGGCGCTGACACCGTGTCTTGGGGTGAATGGGGGCTGGCAGGGTGGAGACATGTATCTTGCTATGTCCCGAACCTGCAACAGGGCTGGGAACTTGCTGGTATGGAATCGTTAAACAGTGAGCCGGTCGGGTGGAGCTGTAGGTTCTTCTATGTTTGTTTTTGTTCTTCTAGGGCATTGCGGTATAAGAAGCAAAACTAGATTTCCCTCAAAACTGCCACGCATCCAGGCAAACAGTGTTGAGTAACATAGACCGATTATAACTATCCGTGCATATAGCTATAAAAGAGAAATAGGAGCGCCGCAATACTTATGCCACACATCCTGGAAACTACGCTTATAAATAGTCGGCTGACAGTCCTAGACACGACTAAATGAGCCTGCACGTCAGGGTTTGGCCACCTTGCCGTACCTGCCGTCAGAAGTTCCATCGGATCAGGCGACCCCGCCCATGTTACCACTATGGGCTGTTGTTAGGACCCTACGAAGGGTAGATTAACGTCTAATAGCCCATCCTGGTACAGGCCTGTTTTAGGCCGAGCTTCGAATGTTTGCGGTATCTTATTGGATGTTAGGGTCTCCGCATCATACATCCGCCTTTGGAAGACAAAGTGCAGGGCATACTGGAACACATTCAGGGCTTTTCAAAGAATCCAAGGTTTTCTTGAGTATAATACAAGGACTACAGTGCATGTGAGCTAGGTTTGGTCCGCGTAGGCGTAGACATAGACACTCCCATTTCGCTTCCCTATTTTCTAGGCCATGTTGGATGGCTAGAAAGGGCATCGTAACTATATACGTGGGTACCAACTTTCGCTATCTAATTTGGATCATAACCCAGGGATCCAAGTATACGAATAATACTTACATTGAGCTCAGAAGCCTGTAGATGTGGCCTACATTAATCTCTTTGGACTAGGGACAATCACGTCAGGAGTTCAGGAAGTTCCTGTACCCTAAACCCCCAAAAATCTAGACCCTAAACCCCGCAAAATCCTGAACCCTAAACCCCAAAAATCCTAAGCCCTACACCCTAAACATCCTAAACCCTGAACCCTAAAAACCCCAGGAGCTGAACTCCGGATCTGACTGCCCTACCCTAAGGGTCAAAGAACCCAAATAATAGGGCTTTAGNNGTATTTGGGCCCTACAACCTTATTATTTGGGTCCTTGGACCCTTAGGGCTAAGCTTACCCAAGGCTTTAACCCAGAAAGTCGAATATCTTTATTAGGGAATATAACCTAAAACACATGGAGCATGCTAGTACCGTGGAGGGTATGTTCTTAGATTCTTGGATTAAGGGATATAGGACTTTCTGGGAAGAAATGCAGGGCTGTTGCAGTGTTTGCAAGTCTTGTATGAGTCATGTGTGTGGATTTACGACTGACTGCCTGTCCGTGACCCGCATAGAATGTCACGTGTAGCGCTACACGAAGCCCCTGCTGAGACGTTACAGCTTGCAAATCCCCGTGCTTTGGGAAAAGCACCCAGGATAACATGATACATCAGCAAAACGTAGTGGTACAGTACGGCGCCTGCCTTCGATGTACATAGCTGCCCCTAGTACTGAGGCTCCAAGTCTATTCATGTTCGGCCATAGAATATAAACAGTACCTATTCTGGAACACTTGGAACACTGGGGTACGCAAGTCCAACTTCCCTGGCAGATTTCATCTCGTGATTCTGTTGCTGGTGTTTAGCCATTGGCTCAGAAGCTTCGACCATGACCAGTTGCCACAAGAGAGCCAGCAAAGTTCTTATGTAGGGTAAGCAGATGGTCACGTAGGGTGTACATGTATTACACCTTAATTAATAATGGGACATACCTTACATGACACCAGGATCCTCAGCACAATCTCAGGCACATTCCTTGCGGCAGCTTGGGCTCCCTCAGTGTGGCACCCCCTGATATATACTTCGTTCAGGCACGCCTGCAATGGGGTCTGCGTTTCTGTAAGACCCTAAAATTTAAACCCTAAACCCTAAACCGTGACCGTTAAGTTGCGTAGTAGCTCAGCCTGGAAGCGCATCCCAGGCAGCATATCAGAATCCTAAGTTCGGACATCGTGCAACCGCTGTCTGTACGGACGTCAGAGAATCATACCGAGGGTTGAAGTGTTTTCTGTTTTGTTGTCTGAAGCTTTGGCCCTACCCAACAGCAAGTTTAGTAGTCAGGAGAAGGCATGAGTAGCAGGTAGACCATTATGCGGCGCCTTGCCACGCACGGCGTGGAGTTGCTGCTGGGCCGTTTTAGATGCTTTCGTTAAAGAGTGTCCTTTACCTAACCCGCAGCTACGGGGACCCCCCAGCGCTCGGATCCTTACTTAGTTAGGGGCATCCTCTTTTCCAGAGATTTCCATATCTCTGGCATTCAGACAGAGATGTGGGATTCATTGCAAGCCCTTTGATGGCGAGTTTTACCCAGAAAGTCCAATATCCCTTAATTAGGGAATATACCTTAAATTACATCAAGGGTCCTTAATATAATTTAAGATATATTCCCTAATTAAAGGATATTGGGCTTTCTGGGTAGTCGTGTGCGCAGACATACGGTGGATACTAAAAATCCTGCATGACCCTAAGTACCTTGTACCTTAGGAATTATAGTACTATAGTATATTAAGGTCATGCAGGATTGTTAGTATCAACAGTACCTGTACAAGTTGGGGCAGGAGCTTGCGCCTAGGCGCGCAGCCTTTGAACCTGGAGCAACATGACATAAGCTTTTCTAAAGTCCTTAAAGGGGGTTACATAGGGGGCTATATCTTGGACTGTTCCAGGGGCGATTAAGGTGAATACTACAGGAGTTTATAGTCCCCCTTAAGTAGATAGAATGTGGAATTGACCCATAGTGTAATAAGATCCCAAGATAGTCCACATTCTAGCTACGTAGGGGGGGCTACAGACTATAGCTCACGGACGAAACCAAAGAATGAAACCCCCACATCCCAGATTCAACCAGAGAATCGAATCGAAGGTAGACATCAGGCTTAGGGGTTTAGGGCTGAGGGTTTAGGGCTGAGGGTTTAGGGCTTAGGGTTTAGGGGTTTAGGGTTAGGTTGCTCCAGGTCAACCGCAGAAACCCTAAAAGACCCCAAACCCTAAGGCCCCCAACCCTGTCAGTCCTAGGCCCTCAAACACCAAGCCCGTGAGTCCCCTCCCACCCCCCCCAATTTCGGGTTTAGGGCTTAGGGCCTCGCCCCCAATGCCCCCCAAAACTGTAATCTAGGGATCTAAGTATACAAATAATACCTACATTGGGCCCTAAAGTCTGTCAATATTACCTACATTGGGCTATTGAGATCCCTTGGGTGTAAGGTCGCCATGTTAGGGAAGTCCTCTGCAGCCTGGTCGCCGGGGAAGCAAGGCCTTGAAAATTGGCCAAAACCTGGGCGCGTGGGGTTGGCGGTCTGGGGTTGAGGGTTCAGGGTTTTGGGGGGTTTTGTGTTTGACGCTTTAGGGTTTAGGGAAATATTTTGGTGTTGAGAGCCTATGGGGTTAAGGGTTTAGGGCTTAGGTCGGGTACTGCCCCCACCCATTAAGAGCTAGATTTGACATTTAATACGAATATATATATATATCTCAGGCCTTTAATATCACCCCTCATATAGACAGCTACTGGGTGGGGGCAGTACCCAAACCCTAGGATTGAAGATTGAAGGGTTTTGGGTGTAGAGTTTAGGGTTTGGGGTTTAGGGTTTCAGGTTTAGGGTGAGGCTTCTAAACCCTAAACCTTAAACCCTAAACCTCCAACGCTAAACACTAGGTTTGAGGGTCTCATGTTCAGTGTACAGGGTGAAGGCCTACATGAATCTAATGAATGGCTTCCATTTTCTCACCACAATCAAGCCATGCAACATGATTTGTAGAGGGTTTAGGGTTTAGGGAACTCAACCTTCAACCCTACGCCTTCACCCCTGAACCCTAAACCCTAAACCCTTACCCTAAACCCTAAGCCCTGCGGGTCCAAATACTTAATAGTCGTGTACCTCCCCAAGACTTGTACTACAATCACTATTGCCCAAAACCCAAGCATCCAACTCTTGGGACCTTGGAACCTTAGGGCCCTAAACCCTAAGCCCTTTTTGCCCCTATATATCCGTATATACCTCAAAATAGCGTGAATATAAACAATGTAAGCGCTCCGCAGTAAAGAGTCATGGATTTAGGGTGCATGCTTGCTGCAACTTCCCAGGCTGTCTTTAGAATTGAGAAGTGTTGAAGAAGTCAGGCATCCCACTAAATTTGGAGTGCTTCCTATCATGGGCTTGCCCATTCATAGCCTGGTTCCGTCATAATGTTCCAGGAAGCAAGTCTTACGTTCACCTGGGCCAGCCCTTCCTGCGCAAATTCAAAACTGAGCCCACCGCTCCCCACCCTGAAACCCCTTTAGTCCCTACCCGTGGCTCCCTTTACCTACAGTTTTCCGGGCTCTACCTACTAATTAAGGGGTAAGTACTACTAAACTTTAGGTACATGGAGTCGCAGGCACTCGAAATCCTTGAACCCCAAGAATTCCTGAACCCAAAATCCCAAACCCGCTGCGATGTGGGCAGGTAGCTATGCTCAGATGCGGGCGAACCGTGAGGCTGCTGTCACATTGCTAGGTCTACGACCCTAAACCCATAAACCCTAAACCCCGTTAGGGAACCTTTTCATTTCAGATGGTTATGGGCGTAGGGTGTATGGACTAGGGTTCAGGGTTTGGGGAAACTTTTTCAAATCATTTTGGTGGGTTTTGGGATCAGGGATGGGTTTCCAGAGACCACTGCTAAAAGGATCCTCCTCTTCCCGGGAAAATGAGGGCTGAGACAATGGCTTGCAGAAAGGGTTTTAGGTTTATTGTTTCAGCTACCGTGAGGGAGTAGTATCGGGTTTTGTAGGGTTTTGGGCTTGGAATTGCTAGTCTAGTGCACTGGTTTCGCACGCCGCCTTTGCCCCGGTGTAGGGCATCTTCGTATCCTCGGCCTATCACCAATGTGGTTCTCCGGATTTTAAGTACCTAGAGTGGTGTAGCAGTTCTTGCTATATGGACTCCCGCGTTGCATCGCAGTCTCCTGATAGAGTCCCTTGGGAGGTTTTGACATCTGTTTTTTATAGTCCAGCTTGCGCAGAAGAACTCATAAAACTATGAATGTGCAACAGATTCAGCGGCAAATGTCAGTCGCCATTTTCAGGTATATACACCTGTGAATGAATTTGTAGTGTTCTTTATGACGAATACCTTCAAGGGCAAATGCTGTCCAGCGTCGATCATCGGGTTGTAACAGGAGGGACACACCCTAAGCCCCAAACCCCAATCCAAGCAACACCCCGGTTGAAGGCCCGCGGAATCTAAGGAATCCGCACATCCTTCACAGGATGGTTGATATTCTTATAAAATCATATATGCTGTAGTCCAAATTCCTTAAAGGGGAATTTTACAGGGGAGTGTTGGAGGCGTTATAAAGGGATATTAGGAGTTTAGACCATAGCTCATATGGGTAGGTTCCCCAAGTAGGGTTGCTCCCTACGTGCCCCCTCAGTATCGTAACATCCTTCGTGTACGAGGCCCTCAAACAGGGAGCCCTCAATTCCGCAGGCCTCCGTAGATATTTGTACTTACAGAGGGGCCTGTTACTTGTAGCCTGCCCAGAAGCAAGATTTCTTCCGCTTCTAGCAGGGTTTCTGGGCTGAGGGAAGCTGCAAATGCGATACAGGTGAAACTGTTTACTAAGGATTCCTCATACGATCTCAGCAACATCCTTACTGTCTTTGCACTGAGCTCCCTCCATTCGAGCTGCGGGTACTGTGAGCATGAGACTTTCTGATACTTCCACCACTGAGCGCGCATTGGAGACCTGCAGGGTTTAGGAGTTGGGTTTGATGGACACCCATTTCAGAGCAAGCTGGGTTGTGATATTTGAGGACGTCGCGGCCTAGGTCATATGCAGCACAAAAGGCAGGGACCAATCGAGTCTTTGTATGCGAGAGTTTCCGTTGGTGCATATAAGATCTGTTAGGAAGATTTGAGACCATAGAGTCAAGGTCCTACCGCGCGGTTGTCCAAACTGGGTCCCATAATTTGGCAAGTCCGTAGAGAACAGCTTCAACCGGGTAATGCCGTTTGTTTGAAGCTTGTCTTCAATATCCAGAGCTGTACAGCCCCGCCTCCGCCCAAAACGCAGTTTCTCCCAACATATACTGAGTCCAATCCTCTATCGCGCGGGATGCGGCCATAATATACCATAAGATACCACAACATACTATAATGTACTATAATATATGATAATGTACTATAATATATCATAGTATACTATAATATACGATCATATACTAGAATATACTATAATATACAAGAGGCATGAGATGAATTACCTGTATCCCCAGAACCGAATAGTCTCTCTGGTGCTTCGTATGGCTGATGGACAATGGCCTTAAATTCCTGAGCACTCGAAATTCTGGTACCATAGTCTAGGAAAATGAAGGTCATGCCGGATTTTGTCCATGAACCGTATGGGAAGTTTTGGCATATCTTAAGATGATGAGCATGCCCGACTGCCCAGTAGCAAGATTTCCAGAACAAGGCCTTGTGCTTCTTGTGAGGCACTGCAGCCTTCCCCGCACGCTGGGTATCCGAAGCAGGAGGCTATGCGGGTAATGTAGAGGACTACATTCTTTCCCTGTGATCAGAGGTTCGGATTAGGGTTTCGGGTTTAGGGTAGGGAACTGTGGAATGATAGAGAATCGATGGTAAAGAACATGGAAAATGAAAGGGAAACCATATTTTATGGGGACAACTACCAGCATTGCGATCCTAGATTCCTTGTAACTGTTGTGTAAAGTACCCCCGCTATTCCCCCCAAAGGGAGAGTCTTTCTAGGGTATTCGCAGGAAAGAGAACAGGAATGTTCAAAGACATTGCGTTTCGGTGTTCGATGTTGGGGTTTCCAACGATACTGGGGCCCATACTCCAATACTTTATAGTCCTTCTTACAGGGACACTCACAAAGTGACCTCCAAGCTTCGAACACCCTATAGTCCGAATCAACCAGTATAATGCCCGTTTTCATTACTTTTTCTAGTGTTTCGGTTTAGGGAGAAGGCCTAGAAACTGACATGCTCTTAGATGTACGCTGGGGCTGCTATGCAGCCCTGTTTTCTGCCCTTTATACACACCGTAAAGCTCAATGAGGGTTACTGAAACTGAGGACTGATTTGCCATGGGAGCTGTACCAGACAGAACCTTGAATCATAGCCAGCCATACTGTTGATGGAGGAAATCTTGCACCACCTTAAGTCCCTAAAGTCCTAGGAATTACAGTAGTTTAGGGCTTCTACGTGGTGCAAGTTTTCATCCATCAACAGTAGCACGGCAACCTTTGAGGAAGGACGCCGACGTGGTCACGAAGACTTCGCTGATGCGGGGCGCTCAGTTGCCCGCCCGGAGCACTCCATGCAGTTTGTCTGCTGGCTTCGGACGTTTCCCTAAGGGTCCATGTGCCTAATAATTGTGTACTTGGGGTTTTGGTAGTGAAAATTGTTGTACAGGTTTGGGGGAAGTATGCATTTATTGGGTACTTGGACCCCACCATAGATCCTAGTATAATATAGTAGTTTCCATTTTCTTTTCCATTATCCCCATATTACCCCCAAACCCTAAACCCTAAAGCCATTGTCTATCTGCTTTTGATGCTTGGAGTGCTTTGTTTGTGGCATCTCTATCCAGAATGGACGCAAGTACTACAAGGCTGCAGGTGATTATAGGTCCCTGATTTTTGGGTTGGCCTGTTTGGAAACTCCTTAAAGATCTTCTTACTAAGTTCCCTGAACCCAACCCCTAAAGCTACTTACTAAGTGCCCTGAAATCCAAGTGGTACAGAGCCCTGGCGCAAGGGGCGCAGAAGAGATGAACAGAAGCCGCAGTTGCAATTCAGGATTGTCTAGGCCCTATAAACCCTAAACCCCAAACCCTAACCCCTAAGCCCTAAACACGTAAACCCTAAACCCTAACACTATAGCCCTAAACCCTGTGCCTTCCGAAATCACATCGCTTCGCAGAGCTCCCTCCAATAGAGTTTAGGGTTACTTAAGGTTTAGGGTTTTTGGTTTA
>CAJNIZ010009314.1:0-13532 GCA_905231905.1 Symbiodinium pilosum
CCCGAACCCCAAACCCCAACCCTAAACCCTAAAACCTAAACCCTAAACCCCTAAACCCTAAACCCTAAACCCTCAACCCTCAACCCCAAACCCGCAGACCCTACAACCTTCAACTCTGGGCCGCCAAGCCCTGGATGGATTTCAGGAATCTTGCCTCCTCGCCTGGGACATCAGTAGCGCGGGTTTTTTGGGTTTGAGGGGTTTGGGGGGGTTCTAGGGTTTAGAGGTTTAGGGTTTAAGGGTCTTATGGTTTAAGGGTTCTAGGTTTTAGGATGTTAGGTCTAGGGTTCTAGGGCTTTAGAGTTTAGGGGTTGTAGGGTTGAGGGGTTCTAGCGTTGAGGGTTTTAGAGTTTACGGTTTTTAGGGCTTTAGGGTATAGGGTTCCAGGCCCACAGAATTCTAATAGGTACCACAACCCAACGATGGCAGTCATATTGGGTGCCGCGGAGGTTTCTATCATACCAGTGGGTCGCGGCCTAAACCAACACATGTCATGATGATTCAGAGCCTTGCTCAAGGCATGAGTCTTGTGTACAGTCTGCACACATGGATGCCCCGTCACTCTCCAAAACCTAGAATCAGATACTGAAAAATCGTGAGCCCAAAGCTTTAAATTCGAAATAATATCCTAGACTCCCCATATGCTAGACCCCTAATCCTATAAACCCTAAAACGGTATAACCCGCCAAAAACTTAAGCCTAAGCCCCTAAACCCTAAACCCTAAAACCCTAAACCCTAAACCCTAAACCCCTAAACCCCTAAACCCTTAAACCCAAGATCTGAATCCTCCCAAAGCCCTTTCGCTGCGCAAAGTCTCCTTTCAGCTCTGTCTGGACCTTTTGCATCTGCTGCAATTCCGCCTGCACCTGCGCAGTTCAGGGTTCAGGGTTTAGGGTTCAGGGTTTAGGGCTTAGGGTTTAGGGTTCAGGGTTTATTCCCATTACTTGTTAGGCTTGGGGGGTGTCATTTTAGCTTTAAGATTTTGAAAATTCATATAAAATGGTTGAGAGGAAGGAAATTTGGGAACCCAAAATAATGGTAAGTTTGCATGGGCTTGAGGGTATACGGGTTTAAGGTTTGGTACTATATGTTTCTTTCAGTTTGGAGGAGTTTAGGGTTTTACGGGTTGCTTCTGAAAAATGGGTCCTTGAAAGGGAGGCATGTCACTGCTGCGGGCTTACCACTCCCGTGTACGCTTGTGGCAGCTTTCCCCACCATCAAATGTTGAATAATGTTTACATCAGTCCATACCTAATTTCATTCGGAGATCTGCGAAAATATTATAGCTTCATCTTTCTTTTTGCGTGCTAGTATAGGAACCAATGAACATCAAACAATGACCCATGTATGCTAGGGGACAATTTGCAGTCTTGTAGGGCAAAAACACCTAATACAGGATAGGGATATGGATTCGCCAGAAAAAGGCGCCTTTCATCAATTGGGGCCCATTCCAGACCCCGGAATACCATAACAAAGAACTCACCAAAAGGTGCCCCTAATTTTGGACATTGCGCCAAGAAGTTTATGCTGATGTTTCTGGGTCTACATGATCCTTAGCCTGGAGCCCCCCATATCCCCATACAACCCCTGCATATTTGTAGGGTCCCTCATGATTCGTAGAAGCAGCTCGTCCTTCAACCTGTATATCTTTTCCATCCGCATGTCTCCCCTCAGGTTTTGGGGATTAGGGTTCAGAGTTTAAGGTTTGGGGTTTAGGGTTGAAGCTTTGGGATTTAGGGTTTGGGGTTTGGGGTTCAGGGTTTGGGGTCTAGGGCTTAGGGTTCAGGGTTTAGGGTTTGGGTTGAGGGTCTAGGCTGTGGGTTTGGGGGTCCAGGGGTTTAAGGTTTGGGGTCTATCAAAACATGAAAAGTGATCACTGAAAAAAGCCTTACACGGGATTCCATGTTACTTGAATGGCAATTTCTGTGGGTTGACCGAAGTAAGACCCTGTCCTTCCTATAGATTACTTTCTTTACAAAAGAGAATACAACCATACTGAATATGGCATGTTCCATGGACCCCTAATTTTTGGTACCCAAAATTTTGAGAAACCAACACACTGTGGACTATAGGTTTCCAAAGTAAGGCACAACTCAGATGGGGGGGAGGGTACTGAAGGCGCCTAAACAATTCCCAGTGTCATTTTGAGGTATCTTATACCCCGATTGTGCAAGGAACCTAGGACCAAAATATTGAGAATTATTCAAGGGTTTACCTTGACCCTTCAATGGCCAACCGTAGACGCCAAACCGCGACCCTTCACCCGCCATGGTGCCTGCGCCATGCGCTTGGCGAAGACGTCGTTGACGTCGATGTTTGCCATCTTTGTGACCGCATCCTAGAAGAGTAGGGGCCAGGAACTAGGTGTAATTCTAGGGTTTAGGGTTTAGGATTCAGGGTTTATGGTTTATGGTTTAGGCATTAGGATGTAGGATTTAGGGCTTGGGGTAAGGGTCCAGGGTTGGAGATTGGAGGTTATAGGCCACTTGAAAGGGACAGTGGTCCTTTAAGCGCCGCTGTTGGGCTTCCGTGCATTTTTGGGAGAAATGTAGCTGACGACTAGGCATTTGATGGCCACGTGTTCGGAACTGAAGTTGCCACTACTCCTTCACAATTATTTTGTAACTCGGACGTAGACTCTATACATAAACCCCATATGGCCCGTTTCAAACGAAGCAATGATGATATGCCGATCCCGCTGATTGCGTTTTGCGGACGTAGGGCTACAAGCCTCATCTAACTATTTCGAAATCCAGGCGTGGGGCTATGAAGGGTAATACAACGACTGTAATGGTGTCATATAGGGTTTAGGGTTTAAACGCTTTGACAACCAGGTATGGTGGCCGCTAAGACTTTCGAAGCACCTGGCAGCCCTAAACTAAGGAGCAAAGTTCTGTCTCAGGTTCGGACTTAAAGTTTGGGATGTCTTTAGACTATATACTTATTCCAAAACATACAGGCCAACAGGAGACCCATGGAAGAGGGGTTTCCAGAACGACGCCCATGCAAGATTCTAAGGTGAGGGTGTCGAGCTTGGGATTTAGGCTTTAGGGTTGCGGCCCCAACTAGGCTCGAAGGCAAAAGGCAACAAAGCCTATGAAGGGGCATCCTTAAAGATTGCATGTTGCTCTGTGAAAGGCAGTTAATAGGGTTTAGCGCCTAAGGAGGCATGCATGAAAGCGGCACCGCGTATCCCTGAAACCCCAAACCCTGCAGTCCAGCCACAACATGTTGTCTCAGGTGCAGGTTAAACAGCCTGAGGCACCAAACAGTCTGAGCCTTTAGTGCTACAATGACCTTCCAGCAGACACTGCTATTCTACTCCCAGTCTAGGCAGTTCTTAAACACTAGACCCTAAACCTGCCCCGTAAGGCCTGCAACCCAAACCCATCAAATGGAAGAGTTAAGCCTGGTCCCCTAGCAGTTTGCAAGATTTATGGGGGGTCCTTACTAACGGTTGTATAGTATAGGGGTTCTTTGGAGAAACTTCCCCATCCGTACTATAGTCGACTTGGACATCTGCTCAGATTGTTTCCTATATGAATGTGTAGAGGGAGGAAAGAGCATGCAGTACAGAAAGAGCTCGAAGAATTGTGTAAAAAAAGAATCTCTACCTCCAGTACCCGAGCAGACAGATTCTTTAGAACTTGTAGGCTTCCTGGATCGTTTTGACTTAGCGTCAGGGACGTGAGCAGAGCACGGCAAAACCTCTTTGATGTGGAGCCCTGTGTAGGAGCAGGTTCTTGGAATTAGGGTTGAGGGTTTATCTAAGGTTCGAAGTATGGGCCTTGGTATATTGGGGCCCACACTAGCTGCCCATGGTTTCAACCTGAATGTTTATTGTCAGCGCCCTTCAGTGCTATGCCTTGAGGGTTTGCTGAGCTGTGAGAATCTAGGTAGGCAAGTAGGCCTAGCACTAAACACTCGTCCCATCGTCTAACACAAGAGTGTCCCCACACTAAGTGCTACACCTGCACCCCAAGCCCCCAAACCATACGCCCCGAAGCACCTAACCCTAAACCCCAAAACCCCGAAATCCGCCTTCCTAAACCCCAAACCGCAGCCCAAATCCTGCACCCCAACACCGTTTAAATAGCTCAAGACCCTAGATCAGACTCCTTGATAGTTGATGGGACTCCATGACTATAAGTGATACCTACATTGGGTCCAAAAGTCTATAAATTTAAGCCTAAATCCTACACCCTAAACCCTTATGGGCCATTTGGAGCCCTAGGCAAACAAAAAGCCCGCAGCCAGCCTCCATGACGTCCAGAAGCCGAGACTTCGCACGGCGCCCGCAGCGGCTTCGGCTGGGAGGGCTCGTGCCAGAGGTGCTACAACAATCACGGAATACTGGGCTTAGGAATTTGGGTTGGGTGGTTTGATAAGGGTTTAGGGTTCAGGATTTGGGGTTTAGGCTGCAAGACTAGGGGATTAGAGTCAAACGATTTTCTCAAAAATGGGAGCCCTCAAGGACCGTCGGGACATATAGGCGGTATACGAGGACTAAAGGGGTACTTAGTAGGAATTATGTGTGAATGGTTTTGAGAAATGCCCTCATGGGTTCAGAGTCTAGGATCACGGCTTTGAGTGTAGCATAGGTTTAGTCGCAAAGCCTGGGTATCCAGTCCAGGCCTTATGTTTCGGATTTAGGGGTCTAAGGCTGAGGGTTTAAGGCTTAGGGTTTGGGTTTTTGGCTGCAGTTCCATGGGATTCTGAACCGGATTTCGTTCAGAAGCTTTACTTTTGTCTGTATGCTTGTGATGTAGGATCTCGTCTTGAGGGTTGTACTGCATGGTCGTAATATGACTTGATTTTTGGGCGCAAGGAAACCAGGATTCTCATCAGCCACCAACACAGTACATTAGGGCCTTGGGTCTGGGTTGGATACTGCCACCACCCTAGAACAGACCCCCAAGATTGCAATTGCAGGAATACTCTACCATTAAAAACGCAATCTCCCTTCAGTAGATAGAAAAGATCCCCATCTAATCCCTATATACCACCCTATTATAGCCTTTTAAAGGTACCCTATTATTTGGGTCCTTGGACCCTTAAGGTCAGCAATTCCCTGCATCATTTCGCGCACGCTCTCACCACAGCAGAGGCTTGTCCCGTAGCACAAAACATACTTTCAAGGGTTTGGGGTTTAGGGTTGTATTAGATATTAGGGTTATCTAAGGGGTCCTATAGGGAATGTAGGGAATATATCGGGGCCATATAGGTCATTTATTATGGGGTTGTATTGGGGTTATATTGGGACACTGGAAAAGAAAATGGAAACTACTATAGTATATTGGGGCTACAAAGGTTTAGGATTTGGGTTTCAGGGTTTAGGGTTTATGATTTGGGCTTCAGGGTCAAGGCACATCTCCAGATTAACTCACTAACTACATGGCGTAAACCTTGATCCATATTAGAGGTCCTAGTACCATGTAAAGCAGATTCCTCAATCAAAGACCTACGGTTCTCTTTCATGGTCTGCCCATGTCTCACCAACATTCTTAAGGGGCCTTCTATGCCTATGAGCCTGCAAAAACACAACACAAAACCGACCCCAAACACCGACAATGACATGGCAGCTGCAATAAAAAAAGGCCCCTTGTTGGTATAGTATAGTGAGTTGGCACAGTGAGGGTCCTAGCATTTGGGTGTATGACAACACCATAGTGCCCAAGGTATACGGTACTTACAGTCATGCAGGAATATCATGGGCGAGGGTGATTCTTACCGGGGTTGGGGGTCTCATCAGTACTTGTCGGGACGAGGGGATATGACACGACAGGACGGAACCCATTTAGATCGCGGTCACATCCCTCTAATTAAGTCCAACGCTAACCGTAAACTAAAGTCCCTACACCCCAACGCAAAAAGCTCCTACCCCAAAAAACTACTTCCTGAGCCCTCATCCCTGAACCCCTATCACTTATCATTATAGATTGACTTATATAAGCAGTAAGCCCTCGAACTTAAACCCCATCCCTTATCCTTAGATAAGCCCTAAGCCCTCAACCCTAAACCCTAACCCTTATCCTTCTATAAGCCGTAAGCTCAACCTTAAGCCCGAGCCCTTATACTTATATAAGCCCTAAGCCCCCAACCTTAAACCCTGACCCCTTGCCCTTATATAAGCCCTAAGCTCTGAACAATAAACCTTATCCCTTATCCTTATATATGCCCTAAGGCCTCAATGCTACACCCCATATCTTATCCTTATATAAACCGTAAGCCTCTCAACCCTAAACCCTATCTCTTATCCTTAGCTAAACATTAAGCCCTCCACCCTAAACCCTATCCCTTGTATAATCCTTATATATAAACCCTCATCCCCAAACCCTACCCCTTCATCCTGATATAAACCCCCATCCCTAAACCCTATCCCTCAATCCTTGTATATAAACCCCCATCCCTAAGCCCTATCCCGTAATCCTTACATACACTCTCAATCCTAAAGCCTATCCCTTAATCCTTTATATGAGCTATAGTCTAAACTCCTAGTATCCCCCTTAGGAAGCCTTATAAGAATCCCCTATATAACCCCCTACATAATCCCCTTTAAGGAGTTTAGACTATAGCTCATATAAACTCTCAACCCCAAACCCTAAACCCTATCTTCCTCATCTCAGACCTAGAAAGCGCTCAGTCGTCCAGCGCCACAGTGCTGGCGTCCAGGGCCGCTTTCTTCGCAGCGTTAGCCTCTTTTGCTGGCACAATGTAGGGGCTTAACCCTAAACCCTAAATCCAAAAAGTTTGCTGGGACCCTAAAGCCTAAGCCCCAAGCCCTAAACCCTAAACTCTAAACCCTCAACCCCAGCCCCTAAACCCTAAAGCTTTCAGAGCTACGAGCTTGAAATGCTTCCTGTTCGGGTTTCAGTTTGCAAGGCTTCAGGTTTTAGGGTTTCGGGTATAATGGAGAATGAAACGGACAATGACATGGACAATTGAAGGAGGTTGAAACTGAGCTTAGGGTTTTAGCGCTTAAGGTTTAGGGTTTGCGGTATGGTGGTTTATAGGCAGTGTTGGGAGGCTAAACAATTAGAACAGGTCATTGGGCTACAACATACTATAGTTACACAAGCTGCAGGCGGCATTCCCCAAAGGAAATTAATGCACATAGATCCCGAAACCCTAAACCCTTGACCCAAACCCGTGTTAGGGCAGACATTAGGGACTGTACTAGCCTAAAAGAGGGACCCGTACTATGTCCACTGTTAAGGGTCCCTGAATAAGACGAATATTGCCAGTAGCTTATATGGTTTAGGGTTTAGGGATATATATGATATATATGTATGTATATATGGTCCCACCACCCTTGTTCCAAGATCTACCTTTTGTCGGGGTGGTTCGGTGGTTCAACATGAAGGAATATTAAAAGGTATTAGGAATATATGTATATATATACATATACATGTATCTATATATATATATATGAACCCCTTTAAACCTTACATAGTCCCAGTGTCCATGTCGTTTCACATTTTCCTTTCCATTTGATTGTCCGTTAAGTGGGGTAATAAGGGTCCCTTAACTTAATAGGATAATGTTACTATATACATATTCAGGCTTCTACATGAAGCCATATAACAGATCCTTCGCTCTTCGCAGTGAAAGCCCAAATCCTGCACCCCTGCAGGAACCCGATGGCATGGCTTGAGAAAAGAAAGGAAGTCTAGGGTCAACCCTAAACCCTAAACCCAGGGTTTCAGGTTCAGGGTTTTTGGGTTTAGGGTCTAGGGTTTGGGGTTTAATGTCGAGGTACCCTTTGCAAAGCGCAGCCTTGAGAAACCCATCTCAACCCCACAGTAGCAGCTTCCTGGAAGCATGTGGAACTTTTGGGTTTAGGGCTTAGGAATCTTTAGGTTAAACACTAAACCCTAGCCTTAAATCCTGAAACCATCATGTAGCCCCGAACTCTGAAAACCTTCGTACCGAAACCCTAGAACACCCCTTCGCACCGGAGCACCATGAGTCCCAAAAAGCTCTAGACCTTTCACTCCTAAAAATTGAACCTCCCAAACAGTACCAATTCCCAAAACACCTAAGCCCTAAAACCTTAAATTCTAAAACGCTAAACCCAAAACCCCAAAACCCTAAAACCCTGAACCCTAGAACGCTAAATTCTGAAACCTGAGACCCCCATCCTCCACCCCTAAATGTAAGCCCTGACCGACACTTTCCCCAGAACAACAAAACAGTGCCGATAATCATGATGACAACGGTGATAGGAATACAGGGGCAACTGACAAATATTCATGGAAGTAGCGATACTACCGACAGTACATGTACCATAACCGGAAAAACATATAAGACCAACCCAAGAGGCACCTATTCTACAGATTGTTGAGGTTGTATGATGGTACGCAAAACCTAAACCCTCAATGCCTGAAACCTTAAACCCTCAAACCATACAGCCCATAACCCTAAGGTCCTCTCAAACCTGAACCCCAAAATCCTAAACTCTACAATCCTGCAACCTATAACCCTAACACAAAGAATGATGCACATGGTAGGGTGTTAAAATAATGGTCCCTTTTGGGGTCCCCAAGTATCAGGGCAATTCAGACTAATGTCAATTTCCACTTGAAAGCCACTTTGGTACTATTCCCTATATAAACCACTATTTAGGGTGAGGTTGGGTGCGGTCCCTTTGAATTGCCGAGTATTATGGCCCCAACTATTTCAGGTACCAAGATACGAACATCATTTTGACAACGCTAGACTCTAAACCGCAAATCCCAAATTACAACATCAAAAGCCCTCAGCCCTAAACCCTAATCCCTAAGCCCTGAACCCTAAACCCAAAAACCGTAACCCCTGAACACTAAACCTTAGAATTTAAACCCTAATCCCTGAACCCTAAACCCCAAACCCTATATAAACTAGAAGTGTCCATTTTCTTTCCCAGCATACCCATATACCCATATATACATATATATATATATATCTCTCTCTCTCTCTCTCTCTCTCTCCCCTATCTACCCCCTTATACAACCTATATATAGCTTTAAACCCTAAACCCTTGACCCTAATCCCTAAACCATGAACCCTAAATCCCAAAATTAAATCCCAAACCCTGAACCCTGAACCCTATAAGCCCTAAACCCACATCAAAACGCCGCCTCGGCGGCTTCAGCGTCAGCCTTCCTCTTTTTCTCAGCCATGTCCTGTTTGGGAGGGTCTAGTAGAGTTTGAGGGTTTAGGATTTAGGGTTTGGGTTTTGGGTTCATAGGGCTTACCATAAGGTTTGGTGTATGGTGGACACTAAAAGTCCTGCATGACCCTAAGTACCCAAAACCTTGGGAACTATGGTACTGCAGTCTACTAGAACAATGCAGGGTTGTAAGTATCAACAGTAAGGCTTAGGGTCTAAGGGTATCAGGGCTTAGAATTTTGTACATTGGGGCTTAGGGCTTAGTAGGTGCCCGCTACAGGTTTGTAGTCTCAAAATAAAGTTTAAGGCTTTTAGAGGAAACCTGTTCCATCTGGAATGCCTTACCAGCAAGGTCTAGTTCTTAGTGTTTTAAGATTCGGGTTTTAGGGTAACCCCCCAGACCCCCAAAAGGATCTAAAAATTAGATCCCCTAGAACCATAAGGGAAATTATGTTAAGGATTATATAGGGGTTCTAATGGGCTTATGTAGGGGATCTAATTTTTACATCCTCCCAGGGGTCTGGACCTTCCATATACCACGCCTGTGTGTCTTGTTCGAGCTTTCAGTGAGTAATTGGCATACCATGGAAACTACCAAGCTGTGTAGACTACCCGCCTGCGCAGGGTTTCGGTTTAGGGCTTTAACGTTTCAAGGCCTTGCGGTTCAGGGTTTAGGGTTTGGTCTTATAGCCCACAAACCCCAAACCCTGAACCCAACTTCTTCCATTGGTTCCTGAAAGGGGCATAATCAAAACACGTACTTCGTATTCCTTATTGGATTTGAGCATAAGGAAAACCAAGAAATGGGCCCAGCGTATTCTAGTAAACCCCTAACCCTAAAATCCCCCAAAACTCTACCCCGCCATGGATCCCTACACATCCCTATCAAACCCCTTCAAGACCCTAACCCCTAAAATCCCTAAACCCTAAACCCTAATCCCTAAACCCTAAACCCTAATCTCTAAACCCTAAACCCTAAACCTTAATCCCTAAAAACCCTAAACCCTAAACCCTAAACCTTAACCCCTAAAATCCCTGACGCCCCGCCTCCCTCAACCTTGACCCCTCGACCACTCCCTGCGTGCCTTTGCAGCTTCCTCGCCCGCGTCTGCTCCGGCCTCGACCTGCCAAAAGTGTCCGAGAGAAACAGGATGATACCGGGACCTACTCACTTAGAATGAGGTTTCGGAGTGTCTGTTGCTATAGCTCTCTCTCTCTCTTTCTCTCACTCTCTCTCTCTCTCTCTCTCTCACTCGCTCGCTCTCGCACACTGAAAAGGCATATGTTGAAATATATTCATACATGCAAAAAGATTACAAGGGAATAAGATTAGCAGTTATTCAAGCTTAGAAGATTTGGGTTAGGGCTGTGGTTGTAATAATGGGGCCGAGGATATGGAGTGGGTTTGGGCGTTCAGGGGTTTTCATCTTAGAACTTGTTTGAATGCAGAAGCTACATGAAAGGATGTAATGCTTAGGGACCGTGGGCTCAGAACTTGTATGGAGTTAGGGCTAAAGGATTAAGTGCATGGTTCCTTTTGAAGGGGAAACAATCCGCCTTCCAGTCTAGGAGTCCAAATTGAAGCTCGAGGTTTGGGTGCCTTGTTTTCGAATGGTTGATAAGCAAGTTCAGATCGTGAAGCAACAGGCCTAAACCCTAATCCGTGTCCCCTAGACCCGCTGGAAGGTTGGTGCCTTTTTCGGCGCGGCAAGGAGTTGCTTCTGTCCCGCAAGCATCCAAAGACTCAAGAAAGTCAAGCTTTAGCTACCAGAGTCTGAACAGAAAACGCAAGTGACCTATAGTCCAAACTCCTAGTATTCCCCTTACTAACTCCCATAATGGTTCCTTATATAACCCCCTGTATGACCTCCTTTAAGGAGTTGAGACCACAGCTCAAATGGCGAAAGTGCATTTATCGCACAACAAAAATTAAGCTGTCCCAGCTGCCACAGCCAACGCGAAGCCGACACTCCCCATGCTGAACCCCTAGGTCTAGTGTAGGGGGGCCTAGATACCTAGAATGGGGTTCGGGGGGTATATCATACTATGGATGTATAAGCAATGGTCTAAACTCCTAGTATCCCCCACAATTCCCCTTAATAACCCCCACAGTAGTCCCCTATACAATCCCCTAACTATAGAACCCCTCTGATTTAAAGCGGTTTGCACTACAGCTGGTATCAGAAGTCTACGGGACTAATATTGGCACCTCTTCAGACCTTCACACGGGGTTTCCCAAAATGAGGCTGCCGATTTGGTGGTCCCGGTAATAAAGACTATAATATTTGGGGGTCTGTATTGGCGTCCCCATATTTACTCGAACTAAACCCTAAGCCCTCAACCCTTTCCCCTCCACCCTAAGCCCCAAACCCTAAGCCCTGAGCCCTAAGCCCTAAAACCCGAGGAAAACTACCACATTAAACATGCATGTTGGGTACTGCCCCCACCCAGTAACAGCCTATATTAAGGGTTCCTATTAAGGGCTATATATAACCATATTATACTAATTATCCAACTGTTACTGAGGGGGGGCAGTACCCAAAACCCAAAACCCTAAACCCAAAACCCTAAACCCTTAAAGTCTGTGGGCAGACCTTGATGCCCGACGGGTAGTGCTGCTCATCAAGGTCCGGCTCCTGGCAGGGCTGTGAAGGTTTAGGGGTTATATGAGCTATAGTCTAAACTCCTAGTATCCCCCTGAATAATGGAGAATCAAATGGAAAAGAAAATGGAAAATGACATGGACACTGGGATTATATAGGGGATTATAGGGGATTATGGGGGTTATAGTCTAAACTCCTAGTATCCCCCTTAATATCCCCTATAGTAGTCCCCTATATAATCCCCTATATAACCCCCATTTATGGAGTTTAGACTATAGCTCATATGGGGATTATATTGGGGATTATATGGGGCCAGGGGATTATACGGCGGATTATAAATATGTGACTATACATATATTTATACATGGGTGGTTATCAAAATTATGGCCCCCTTTTTTGGGGTACCCTAAATATTAAGTGCCGTATGATAATAGGGATCCACAAAGGAACCATAATTCTGACAACCACCCATATGGGTTTAAGGGTTTAGGGCTTAAGGGCTTAAGGACTTAGGGTGTAGGCTTTAGGGTTTCTGGGTTTGGGGTTCAGGGTTGAGGGTTTAGGGTCGGGGGTTTAAAGGTTTAAGGTGTTGGTTTTAAGGGTTTAGGGTGTGGTGGTCCAAGGGTTCAAGGGTTTGGGGTTTAAGGGTTTAAGGGTTTTGGGGCTTAGGGCTTATGCGTTTAAGAGTTTAAGGGTCTAGGGGTTTAGGGCTTAAGCGTTTAAGGGTTCAAGGGCTTAGGGTTTAAGGGTTTTTGGGGCTTAGGGTTTAGGCTTTGGGATTTGGGGTTCAGGGTTTGGGGCTTTAGGGGCTTAGGGTTTGTTTTAGGTTCAGGACCAAGGCTTCGGGATCAAGACTTCAGGTAGTTCATGGTAAGGGCTTTGGGGTAAAAAGCTGGGGTGTTGGATTACTGGGTAGTCCTTAAAACTTAGAATGCCTGCGGGGCTGTAGATCTAGAGAACCATTCGCCCAACTCTAGGTCTCTAAGTCTAAACTTGCCTAAGCCCGAATCTCTCACAACGGATCCCAAAACTGGACTGCATTCAACGGTGTAAGGCCAAGCGCTTGTTTCCTGTGGACCTCGGAAATTGATAGAGTGATGTCCCAAATCACATACCAGTAAATAAACAGCCAAAACATATCATCATTCTACATACTTGAGGGCCCAGGTACAGCTCGTGCTTGTAAAAAAACTGCAAGGGAAGCTTGGCAAACTTCAAAACCCCAACTTAAGCCCTAAACAAGCCCCAACTCCCGATCCCAAAGCATTAAATCTTAATCCCTATACTCGCTACCCTAAGCCGTTTATACCCCAACGACCTCTTATGCAAGGACACACAATACTGGCAACAGATTGCAATGTAACCCTAAGCCATAAACCATAAAACCTGAAACCCAAGCCAAATCCTCAACCGTGTGAGGGCCCTACCATAAACCCTAAGACCGAAACCCTAAGCCCTAAAACCCTCAAACCTAAACCCTAAACCTTAACCCAAAACTCTAAGCCCTACACCCCATAAACCCTACAGACCCTCAGCCCTAAACCCTGAACCCTAAACCCTTGACCCCCAAACCCTAAACCCTAAATCCTAAATCCTAAAATTTAAGGCCTGAACCCTATAAACCCAAACCCCTAACCCTTAACCCTAAAGCCAAAACCCTAAACCCTAGAGCCTTATCCCCAAACCCTAAGCCCTAAGAGGGAAAATAGGAAGGTATGTCTACTGTCTAAAGTCCTAGTATCCCCCTTAATCTCGCCTATAGTAGTCCCCTATATAA
>CAJNIZ010009316.1:0-12126 GCA_905231905.1 Symbiodinium pilosum
AATACTTAAGCAATTTAAGACGTAGCGCCTCTAGGGGATGGCCACTTTAACCCACGCCTGCTAGGTCCGGGCAGCATTCCCGCCATTTCCACTACTACTGCTACTGGCCGCCTCCTCGGGAAATTGATATTTAGATTTAAGTAAAAGGTAGTGCCTAGGGGGGGGGCGGCTACTACTACTACTACTACTACTACTACTTCTTCAACTACAACTACTACAACGACGACGACGACGACTACTACTACTACCACCACCACCACCACTACCACGGGTGCTGGGATTGCTTGCAGATTCAAGAGGGTTATACGCCAGTTCGAACTGTAGCTTACAACTCACTTAAGACCATATGAGAGACCTAAGGGGCTTCTAATGCAAATAGCTCAACGACTAGTCTGAACATGCAAGTAGTAGTGTGGTGTTCCCGTGTTGCAACATAGCAGCCTAGCAGTGGCATTCTAGCTTAGGCTCCACAATTTAGGATCTGGGCAAACTGTTGTAATTCCAAAAGCTGAAATGAAGCCATTTGGGGACTCCTCCTTCTCGAACATTGAGGCGTGGTCGATTTCGATATTTCTACATTGCTATACTACTTACCATTATTACTGTTACTCTGGTTAGGGCTTACGGATCAGAATTGCTTCGTTGTCATCTGAATACGGACTTCCGGGTTGTTTAGAGCTTTTTCTTACGGCAGGAGCAAGAATTATTGACCAATATGATTACTACAGGGTTCTGGATCTAGGGTTTAGGGCCTTACTAATTACCAAAAACGAGGAAATCACATGAACCATAGTCTAAACTCCTAGTATCCCCTTAATACCCCCTATAGTAGTTCCCTATATACTCCCCTACATAACCCCCCCTTGAAGGAGTTTACTAAACTCTAGCCCACAGAGAAACGACATAGAAAGTGAAATGGAAGCTGGGCTCACATAAGCTTCTTAGGGATTCTGGAATGTAGAGGGCTCATTTGCAACCAACCTTTTGAGGGTAGGGATTTAGGGCTCAGGGTTTAGGGCTTTAGGGTGCCGTATACTTTAATTATTAAGGAACCTTGGACCATAACTTTGTGAATTTTAAGACCTTTACCTGACGGACTCCTTCTACACCCCATACGAGCTATAGTCTAAAACTCCTTAAAGGGGGTTCTAAAGGGGATTACACAGGGGAGTATATTTAGGGGCTAGTAAGAGGAAAACTCGGAATTTAGTCCATTCCCTTTTCCATTCAAATCTCCGTTATACTTACTTATTTAGGCCCTGCACCTTTACAGCTGGTCTCCACCATAAACCCTTATAACCCTAAACCCTCGATCCTAAATCCCAAATTATCTACGTATGTATATCTAAAAGTGTATATATATATATGCATATATGTATATAGATATACGTCTGTGTGTACCCCCCTTTCAAGCTTCTACATTGGTTGAGTTAGGGAAGCTTTAGGCCTGAGGGCTGAGGAATTCGGACGTTCGCCTCGTGGTGGTTTAGTGCGTATGATTTAGGATTTGAGATTTAAGATTTAGGATTTAGGGTTTTGAATTTGGGGCTCAAAGGTCCAGGCTTTAATCTAGGCCCATAATGGCTTCAACCTACTTGTAGTGGCGCGTTATGTCTATTGAGAGAGTAATCTAGAGGTCCTCCCATCAGTACACGTCGCTGAATCCCAAAGAACAGCGTCTTGATCCATGCACGATCTGAGCATCTAAATGGGTCGAACGAGTCACGCTCACCCTCTGTCTCAGCACTCAAAGGGTACATGTAGCCATACGGCATATGCTTGGGCCTGAAAGTGGGTACATGGGAACCCGTTTGGG
This sequence comes from Symbiodinium pilosum, assembly GCA_905231905.1. Taxonomy (NCBI): domain Eukaryota; class Dinophyceae; order Suessiales; family Symbiodiniaceae; genus Symbiodinium; species Symbiodinium pilosum. The sequence continues at coordinate 1,817 of CAJNIZ010009316.1, forward strand.
CCCTAAGTATATACGATGTACCTACATGGACGCTTTGGGGTGGTGGTCCACCCTCCAAATTCACCTTAACTAAAGGGGACTTTCGGGGACCTAGTATAGAGTGGGGTGACTAGGAAACCCATAGTAGGTAGGTCCTCCAGATGAAGAACATCTTGCACCACCCCGTGAAAGTTCTGTCCTACAGTCTCTAAAAGCCTTAAAATTCCCTATTAGTACCTTAATGAGGGTAGATTAAGGGCCCTTTAGTCTAATAGCCCATCCTGGTTTCTATACTCAAGAATGATGGTTGGGGATCTTAAGTGGTCTATTTGCACCATCCACCGCCACTATACATTACGAAGCATTTTTGTAATCTAAGGACCACTGCGGATAGCCATGAGAGACTAAGAGACCGTAATTCAGGTCTCACGCAGTCTATAGGGTTTAGGGAGAACTTGTGTGGCTTGCCAACCCTCCCCTATAAATCACAACATGGGTCGTCATGGGCTCTTGCTGGGTGAAAATTGAAGCACGGCACCTAATATCTAGCGGTACCAAAATGTGAAACTAATGTTGGGAACTACCCATATAGCCCCGTCGTCCCTTCAATTGTCCACTTGCTTGTCCAGTTGCTTCTGCATCACTGGTTAATATCCAGGCTTCTCTTAGACGCCACATATCCCTATCTATCCCAACAGGTCCCAAACCATGCTAATCTAGAATAATTTCAATTCCCAATTTAACTCTATTTTGGTACTATTCCCTATATAAACCACCATTTAGGGTGAGGTCGGGTGAGGGCGCTTCTAAACCATGAACCCCCGCTCCCAATTATAAATCAGGATTTTCCTTACACAGGCACCCACCCTAAACCCTAAACCCTAAACCTCAAACCCACAATCCCATGAAAATTAGCATCCCTGACGGGTGAGTAGAACCTATATATGATTGCACATATGTCTCAAACCTAGAAGTCTTCTTGAAAATCTCCTGATATGGTCATATTTGGCTTTGAACTACAATTCAATCCTGGGTTCTCAATTGCCCTGAGCCATCAAACATCCTCCTCCCCCAGAATACACACACCGCCGAAAGCGTAGCTATTGCTCATTAAAGTCTTCTTTGTGAAGAGGTAGGTTTCAGAATCCGACTACCCACTCCAAAATGTCCTATCAGCAGAGTAAGTGTCATGAGAGAGGGAGGATCCAGGCACCCCAGCCCCAAACTCCCAGAACCATCATGTTACTATTTTGCGGGTTGCAGTAGCCAAAACCCTCTTACCACGATCCTCTGTAATCAGTAATCTAAGCTAAACGCGGGACCCTTATTTGTACAACCGAACTAGCTTTATAAGGAATTTCGGACTCCAAAAAGGGAATGGGCTTAAGACTTAAGGGTTTAGGGGCAACCCAGATCATCGTTGTTCGGGGGTCGCCTTGTCAGTGGCCCAGTGATGCTATTCATGCTGCGGTAGGAAAACCTCCGTAGACTGACACCTCAGAGCGCTACTGCCTGAACCACCAGGCGCAAAACTCCGAAACCCCTAAACCCTAGACTCCAAACCGTGGACCAAATTCGCTGAACGCCCTAGACTCCGTAAACCCTAAAACCTCACACGAAAAAAACCGGCGCCATGGTTGCCTCTGCCCGGCGACGCTGAGCACGCTCGGCGCTGTGTTGTGGACCGGCCTTACATTTTTAAGTTGAAAGTTTGAGTTTCAGGGTTTAGGAGGGTTTTGGGTGTATGGTTTAGGTAGAGGGTTCAGGGGTTAGGTAACCTTACAGGAGAGGGCCATGTGGAGAAGGACATTCAAAAATCAATCTGGCTGGGCTTATGTAAGGCTTCTAACAGAATAGTATGTAAGAGCCTACACTTGAATAACTGGAATCCTGGTGAGGGGTTAAACTTGGAGCCATGAAACCTACCCTAGACAATTTGGGCCCCAAGTATGTGCATGGGAACTTTTTTGAGCCTAGCTGACTGTATATGCAATTCACATACCTGCGGCTAGAATGTAGTAGACTTTAGGTGGACACCCCTCACCCAGTAATAGTGACTATAAGGGAGAATAAGGATTATATCAGTGCCTCGCATATTCCCATTACACCACTATTGCAGGGGTGGGGGGTCCTTCTAAAGTAGACTCGTTATAGTCCTTAACCTTGAACCTCTAAACCCTAAACTCTAGACCCGTAACCCTAAACCCTAATAAACCCCAAGCCCTTAACCTTGAATTTTTAGCCTTGTCTCTGCAGAGCCCAGTCTTCCTGAACCTCGAAAATGCGTAACACAACCAGAAAAGAGTCAAAGTGTTTACTTGGAGGCCCATGGGACTTAGTAACTCCTTATAACTTATAACCCTACCTATAATTTCCCCAAATGGGTTGGTAGGGGTTACCCAAATTATAACTAGGCTTACAATCCCGGTTGTAGGTGGTTACTAAGTCTCATGGGCCTCCACGTGGGGTTTAGGGTTCAGGGACTCAAGAGTCCTAATCCCCCACCCAATAACGGGTACCACCAAAAACTCTTCCCAAAGGGGGCAAAAAGTCATATGGTCTATACTTAGGGGGTTCCCGTATACCTACTATCAAGCCCAAGTATGCCATACAACTACACGGACCCTTTGGGATTGTAAGAGAATTAAGGCCCTACTAAGTCCAGATTATAGGGCTGTTACTGTAGGGGGGATTGACCTAATCAAAGTGGCCATGATTCCCTAAATGAGGTTTAGGGCTTAGGCCTCGGGGTAAACCCTAAACCCTACTTTGAGGGTCCAGGCCGCGCATAGATTCCAAACACCACAACAGCACACAAGCAGGCTGCGTGCTGGACCCCACTTACTCGGAGGCGTAATGATACCCAGACCTCTGACCCAAAAGCGTTGAGGGTTTGGATTGGGGTTCAAGGCATAAACTTTGGGGATCCAAACAATGGAACCTCCAAAATCCCCTAGTCTCCTCAATGTAGTACTGGATTTGTTGTATCTTTTAAGGAGCCTTGGCAGCTTAAACCAGTAGCCTACACACTTCGCCTCTACATTACATCATTCCTACGAAGCTCTGGGTTTGGGGTCTAGGGTTTAGGGTCAAGACCTAGTTTCCGTTTCATGTTCCCTTTTCCATTTGATTCGGCATCATTGGTAATAGCTCAGGCTTACACACCCTACACCCTGAAAGCCTAAAATCCTTGAACCTTGAACCCTGAGACGCACTACGGTACTGCAGATCTGCATTTGAACCCCGATTATAATTGCCTTGTCAATGCCACGTTTCAGGGCTTAAAGTTTCTCGTTCAGGGTTTAGGCCAAGGCTTTCGGTCTAGGGTTTGAGGTCTTGGGTTAAGGGTCTAGGGGTTAGGGCTTTACAGTCATGAACCGAATTGCTCCATAACCCCTCTACCGTGCTCCAAAAGCCACACCTTATCATTTCTAGCAACGGGATTTGGGGTTGGAGGCTTGTCCTGTTTGCTAAACTCTACACTCTAAACCCTGAGCCCTAATCTCTGAACCCCTGATCCCTGAACCCCTTGATCCACTAAACCATACACCCCTAATCCCTAAACCCTAATCCCCTGAACCCTAAACCCTAATCCCCTGAACTCGAAATCCCTGAACCCTACACCCGTAACCCATAAACCCTCTAACCCTCAGCCCCGGGCAGCCTCCGCAATGCTCACTCTGACAGAGCGGCTGCCTCGTGAAAGGAGCAGTATGGCTTAGGGATTCGGGTTTGGGGTTTAAGGTTTGGGGTTCAGAGTTTGGGGGTCCGGGGTTTGGAGGTCTTGGGTTTTGAGGGTTCAGGGTTAGGTACGCGCTCCTACAAACTAAGTCCCCCGGACCTTCCAAGCAAAACTGCTTGGGATTCAGGGCCTCGCTTCAGGGTCTGGGGGACCTTCTAGGTGAGCTGCTGCGAAGATCATGCGTGCGCACTAGGCAACACAAAAATTCAAGAAGATTTTGAACAGGAAGCCCACCAAATTAACATAAGCATTACTACTACTGCTATTACTACTAGCACTGCTAATTACAATTACTTACCGTTACTGATACTGCTAGCATTGCTCTTAGCTTTGTCATCTCCAGTACTATAACCTTACTGCTGGCTACTGTTGTAAAGACTAGTACTATGAGATTACCATTCTGTTCCTACTACTATTTCTATTGGCTGTCACTTCCTTGCGTTAGCTGGCCCATCTGCTCCTGATACTTTCTAGCTGCTAGTAGGGAAGGAAGGAGCGACAAGGAACATGGAAACTACTACGTTGACGGCGGGTGTATAGGATCCATTCCTGCCTTCTCTATATTGCCAGGGATAGGAGGACCCAGCAAGATTTAGGTCAGGACTTGCGGAGCTTCTGAAAAAGCCCTACATCGCGGGATGTCAAATCAGGCTCTTTTTTTTGGACTCCCTTTACGATTTTCCAAGTAGCATGTAGGTTTGGGCCATAACCAAAACAGCACACCAACTGAGCCCATCTTCCCGCGGACTGTTAGCTATGCGCAAACATCAATTAAGGTTTAGGAGAAAACTGTGCTTTTTATGGCTGATAGGCTTAATGATAAGTCTACATACCTATCCCCCCTGCACAGCCCCTATTAATACACGGGTACCAAAAACAGACCATCGTCTTCACAAGAGCCCACATAATCCTTCCAAAGGATGCTCAATTGTCAAAAGCCTCCTTTTTTTATTCCTTTTTATTGGAATCCCGCAGAAGCTCATCCTCGTTCCTACCAGTCCCTAGTTCAGTAGTGGAATTTCGCAGGCGTCGTGATTCCTATATCGACTTTCTCAAAAGCCAGCAGCTTATACATATAATATACTGGGAATATGCAAGACGAGGCAGGCATTTGGGGGGAAGGGGTCCTTCTTGGGATGATCTAAGGACTACCTGAACCCCCAAAAGTATGTGAAATAAAAGCCCTAAACCCATAATAACAGCCATAAGGGCCATTATTTTACCTACTTTCCCAACAGTAGGTAAAATAATAGCCCAAAACACCAAAATATAGCCCAAAAGGCCATTATTCTACATACTTTTGGGGTTCAGGTAAAACCCTAAACCCCTAAACCCTAAACCCCTACACCTATATTCTTTTGGGGTCCAGGTAGTAGGGATGATCTAGGGACTCTCGGGGAAAGGGGCTGTGAGGGATGATCTTGGGACGCTTCGTGATGATGTAGGGATTACTTTGAGAAACTCACAAGGTTTAGGGTTTAGGGTTTAGGGGTTTAGGGTTTAGGGTTTAGTTCATTCGCATACTGTACTCTCACTCCAAAAGCGGTACTTGTCTGAGGACTGGTTGCATGGCGTGGCCCCTGAGTTGCACAAGGAACGACACCTACACATCCCATAGTGTATCTACAACCCTAAACCCTAAACCCTGGGAAATTTCTTCCCCTTGCAAAGCACCATGTAACCTGACTTAGATAACTTGGAAGCACCTCGGAGGCTTGAGCCCAACCCCCAAACTCCAAACCCTAATCCCTGAACCCTACTTGGAGGCTCATGGGACCTAGTAACCACATACAACTGGAATTATACGCCTAGTTATAATTTGGGTAACCCCTACAAGCCCATTTAGGGAGATTATAAGTAGGGTTATAAGTCCAGTTATAAGGAATTACTAACTCCCGTGGGCCTTCAAGTAGACCCTAGACCCCAAACCCGTAACCTCAAACAACTGGACCGAGGCTTGACAAGAGCGCGCTTTGTTTGCTATTTGGATGGTCATCCGGTCCCCAATTCTAAGCTCGCCAACTCCATACAATTAAGATTGCCACCAATAAATTATAACCGCAACTAGGTTTGACGGTAACATATCTACAACATATATGTATATAGATATAGATAGCATAGATATAGACATAGGATGCTATATTGAGGGTGTCTATCTTTTGCGGGGGAGCGGCAATTGATGATTACCGCGGCTAAGCCCTGAGTAGCCTGGGCCCTCTGCATAAGGCTCACGACGCCAAGCCTTGAACCCTGAACCCTGATCCACCGCCATGTACATAGGATTTAACGTTTAGGGTCTGGGGTCTATGGGTCAGGGTTTAAGGTTTAGGGTCTGGGGTCTATGGCTCTAGGATTTAGAGAAAAGAGGTGCCTGTGCTGGAGCTGCGCTTCTTTGCAGCCTGGCAACTGGGGCCGGCTGATCCCGGTAGATTCGAACAACTAGTCAAAGGTTTGGGGTATCGGGTTCAGGTTCAGGATTTAAGGGTTTTGGGGTTCCAGGCTTCGGGGTTTCGGGTTCGGGGTTCAAGGTTCAGGCGTAAAACCCTATATCCCAAACCCTAAGCGCGAGCTCGAACATGTCCCAGACCGTCCCATCCTACCTGCACCTAGATTAGCCCAGTTTCCAAGGTGTTCCCTGCAGAGGAACTGACGAGTGTCGGGCTTGGGGGACTTAGCAAGGAGGCCAACACGGAGGTACATGAGGCTATTGAAAGAACCCCAAGCCTCAAAAAGTCAACTCCCGAAACTGTGAAAGAATCTGCAGATGACACCCTGGACATCGTACCAAAAGCTAGGGTCTTTTCAAGAGCCTAGGCATATGAGGAAAATCGCCAGGGATGATGAAGGACTCCTCTTCTAGGACCATTACGTACAGGGCCGACTACTTCACATAATCTTTGTCCTAGTGCACCCAAGAAACATATCCCGACACCAGCCCCCAAATCAGGCCTTGCGCAACCCCCCTCATATTCCCATTACATAGTCCCGTTGTCTCCCTCTCCCTCAAGAGGGTCCGGACACCCTGAACCCTAAACCCTAAAGCCTAAACCCTAAACCCCTAAACCCTATACACTTTTGAAAGCACCTTAGGGGTTCTTGCACATGGCCTGGCCTTTCCAGGCTTCGTAGCCTCAAGGCTCACGGACGTTGCAGTTCAGGGTTTGGGATTGGGATTTAGGATTCAGGGCTTAGGGTGTAGCGCGTGGAGGCTTTGGGTTTCTGGTCTTAGGGCTTCTCTCGTGCATAGGGTTCGCGATTACGGGTTTAAGATTGAGGGCTCCAACAAGCATCAAATTGCAAGCATAACAGGCTAAAGTGTGGCCGGCTTCCGACAGGGTAGCTGCCATACTAAACCCTTCCTAAACCATAAAACCTAAACCCCAAATCCGAAAACCTAAACCCCAAAGCCTAAATCCTAAAGCCTAAAGCCTAAACCCTAAACCGCGTGCTCAAATCACTTGAGGATGGTTGTAGCTTGTCTGCGGCATCGTCTAGCAGGCTCTTGACTCAGAACAGGAGAGCATGACAGCAAACATGCGCTGGGCGGGCGCTGGCGTAATTACTCACGGTGCTCCTTCAGAACTTTAAGTCTGCAAAACGTAATCTACACAAGTGGCTCCATGCATACTTGGCACATGTACTTGCAATAAATAAAACTGGGCATATGCACCTTGTATCCAGATGAAATGCCTGCAGAGAGAGCTGTTGGGTTATTCTGGCGGCCGGCCCTTCACATGGTTCAGGGTTTAAGGCCTTTGAATTTAGGGCTGAAGGTTATGTGGTCCCTAAATCCCAAGCCTTAGTCCCTACACCCTAAACCAACCCTAAACCCTAATTTTACCCCAAACCCCAAACCCTAGCCCCCAAGATCTCCCAGGCCTCTTCATTGGTTCCGGCCCCGATTGGTACTGCTTCTTTGCGCTTTTCCGCCTCGCGCCTTGTGGTTTAGGATCTACGGTTTAAGGCTTATGACCGAGGCTATCAGATGCAGGGCTTAGGGTTTAAGATTTATAGTCCCCCTTAAGTAGATAGAATATGGCTTTGGGTATATGATACTAAGATCCCCGTATACCCCATATTCTATCTACTACTTAATGGGGACTATAGGGTTTAGGGCGTAGGAATCATCATCGGGTCCTATGGAGCTGACATTGGCTAAGAAGGGGGCGATGCGGGTCATGAGCGTGCGGGGGGTTAGGGTGGGTTGTCAAGGCGACAAGGGTTTAGGGTTTAGGATTTAGGATGTACAGTTTAGGGTTTAGGGTGGGTCTAGGGTTTAGGGTTTAGCGAACTATGTAAGGGTTTAAAAGGGTTATCAGCGTTTTACGGGGTAGGTTCAAATGAGTTTTTTGAGCGGCTTCACGGAGAACATGTGGCTTACGTGCAGAGTGTGTGGTACAGTCAGCCATCATTGTTGTGAGGTGCGCTAGGAATGTTTTTGTAGGGATTACGAGCAAAGCTTCTACAGGGATCCAGAACCTCCTATGACCTAAGCCCTGAACACTCAAAGCCCTAGTTTTCAGAAACGTCCAAGTGGGGGCTCCATTGCGGTGAGGCAGGGCCGCATGGGGTCCACAGAGATGTTTGCAAGGCTCATGCGCTCTAAGAAGACCCGCACCCATGCCCATGAATTAAGGCAGATCGGGTTAGGGTGTAGGGCTTGGGGGCCTAAATGGTACTTGGGAGCATGTGGACGGAAGCTACAACTGTCCGAAGGTGAGCTTGCCAGGGCATCAGCTGAATGCACACTCATGCCCAGCATTGCAAGGGTAGTGACCCAGACCAAGTGAGTAGCTTTTTTTGTGGTAAGATTATATTCCTTATAAAAAATACTATACCCCAAAAGGAGGATAAAATCTTACTCTATAATGGGTACCAGATCGACAACTACCGCCAAGCTACAAGGAGCAAGCTTTCGCGAAAAGAATCTCTGACATGAGTCAGGGTATACCGAACCTTAAGGGTCCAAGGACCCAAATAATAGGGTTTTAGGGCCCAACTACTATAATGTTAATTGTATTTGGGCCCTAAAACCCTATTATTTTGGTCCTTGGACCCTTAGGGGAAGGGCTCCCATGTAGTTCCTTTTTGGCTTTGTTACGGCTTTTTGGTGAGGGATTGTAATATGCTACGCAAACAGGACCTACCCGGGAGGATATGGATCGCCTTAATTAACGGGTTTGGGGCTCCCTGGGCAGGCACCATGCGAAGTTGCAGGATCCGGAAGTAGGGCATAGGAGTTTCCGAAAATGTTGGTCCCTTTTTGAATGGTGCCTACTTGGGAAACCTTGCACCCCCAACCCTATGCTGAATACCAAAAATCCTGCGTGACTCAAAATATCATGTACCTTGGGAATTATGCTGTTCTACTATACTAAAGTCAGGCAGGTTTTTGAATGTCAACAGCAATAAACGCTCGGGGTACCCTTATGTAGTTTGGGAAACCTCTAGGCCTGCCTCACTTTGTCCCAATGTCAATCCGAGCTACACTCAATACTTGCTGCATAGTTCAATGGCATGGGTCCTTATTGCGGAGTATATTGGGGACTATAAAACTACAAGAGAGACCCCTATGTCCACTGTTGAGGGATCCCTTAATAAGGCTAATATTGACAGTAGCTCGTATGATAAACTGACATGAGCCATTAAAGCCTTGAATGTGTAGCGGTACCACTTGGGTTTCAGGGTTTGGGGTTTAATTTAGGGTTTAGAGCGTAAGGTTTTGAGGAGTAGTTGAGGTAGCCTATACTACCGTGCTACAAAGGTCCTAGGACGAGTACAGGTTAGTTGAGTACACGCTCATGCATTGGGGGTCCTGCCCTAGCTCTCTCTTCCCTAAAAACCAGAGCTTTCTTGTAGAGACCCAAAAAGGAAGCCCAAGAAGGTTAAAGTTCTTCTATTGGCTAGCTTCTGATGCCCCCCTAAACCCTAAACCCAATCCCTACAAAATGTACCGCAGTTTATGGCATGGCTTGCGGCCACACAGAGGCCGGAAGTGGGTGCAGCGTGCAATTAGCTTCAATTAATTAGGGCTTAGGATTTAGGGTTGAGGGTTTAATTGATCCCTAAACCCTAAGCCCATTGCCGCTCTCCATGTGCATAACCTTACTAGGATAGATTCCTAGCAGTTCTCCGGACTCAGCCAAACGAGATATAAGGGAATTACATGGATGTGCATGAGCAATTATCACCCCATGACATATTTTTGACAAACAACCCTAAACACTAAATCCTAAACCGGGGACTCAGGGGGTGTAATTGGGATATACGCCGGATTGAATTTATGATTACAATTATCCTGGACCCCCAAGTACTTGGGTTACTGTCCTAAACCCCCAAAACCAAAACCCCAAACGCTAAAACCTGAACCCTGAAACCCGGCAACCCTCAACCACAAACCCTAAACGCCAAACCCTGAAAATCCTGGAAACCAAAACGCTAAAACCCGCTAAACCCTAAACCCGAAACCCTAAAATCAACCCCTAATGTAGACGCATGTTTAATACACCCCCCCCCCTTTAACGGCCTTAATACTAGGATCCCTACTATAAAACCCATAAAGGGGAAGAGGTTTATTAATCACGGGTCT
>CAJNIZ010009318.1:0-13527 GCA_905231905.1 Symbiodinium pilosum
CTATTTGCTGAGGCTCAAGCCGGCTGCGAGATCAGAACGTCTCGGTGTGAAAATGACATGTCTGTGCACAGCAACAATTTGACTCTTCCATCTTAAGCTCAAAAAAGGATCGTTTCATGTAAAGGTCTGATTTTTGAGCACAAAATATTTGAAGGGAAGCCCCGAAACTCAAAGGTCAACATATTCTGGGAATATAGTAAATAATACGGTCTCCCATCCCCCTATATGTCCAACCCTAATCAGTATTATGGGTCTATAGAACATAAGGGGGTTTCCTATCCCTAAATAAGCCCTGCATACCTAGCCCTACAGTAAGCAGTAAGGTTTCCCATCCTTATATAACCCTATATACTTAACCCTAAACCCCATATCCTAAACCCTAAATTCTCAAGCATTCTCCAACTCAAGGAGGAGCCACATCACAGGCCAACTTCCCATAGAACCAAAACTGCCCTAAACCCTGAACCCCAAGCCCTGAACCTTATTCCAAAGGAAAACAAGGCTTAGTGGAAGGTTTGTTCTGCGTGGAAGCAAAGACTGGCTTCAGGCTCTGGGCCCTAAGTAGACCTCAGACCTTAATCCCTAGACCCCAACAAACTCGAACCAAATCCTGAACATTCCTAAACCCAATAACCCAATGCCTGAGCCCTAACTACACCTAGTTGCTGAACCTTCAGTCCGAAAGCATTTACCCTCAAATCTGGGCTTCCTCAAGTCATTGGACCTTAGTGCTTAGGGTCTAGGTCAAGAGGCTTTAAGACCTCAGTAAGATTACTACTTTGGTCTCAGCCGTAGCACGCTCCTTCATCGGTCGATGGAGCGGTGGTGGAGCCAGCGGTCCAACCAATCCTCAGGGCGCGGGGCCATCAGTTGTTGAAATGTATAAGCATAATGGCCTTCTTCGGAAATTTGTAGGGATTTCCTGACGGGCTTTGTAGGTCTGGCTGGTAGATTGCGGGCTGCTAGCTCAGTGCTTACATATAACCATACAGATACATGTACAGATGAGACTTCTAGAGTTTATAAATCAGGCGTAGACAGCAATGGAGCTTCAGGGTAAGCTGAAGGCGTTTTAGTTGTGGGAGTTTTGGTGAGTGAAGGTTCCAGAGAAATACCTCATTTCGTCACCCCCAAACCCTAAACCCTAAGCCCTAAACCCCAAACCCCTAAACCCTAAACACTAAGCCCTAAATCCTACACCCCAAGCCCTAAACCCCTAAGCCCTAAATCTTAAACCCTAAACCCTGCCAGACACCAGGCCCTACACTCTACGTAAGTCGATCCCTGGACTCCATATGGGTGGTTGTCAAAATTATGGTCCCTTTTTGGGTACCCTAAATATTAGGGGCCGTGTTATAATAGGGACCCAAAAAGGGACCATAATTTTGACAACCACCCATATGTACGGCTCTCGATTTCGTGATCCCTTTTCTTGCTGGTCGTTAGGAAGGACCAGGAAATGTATTTATGGGGGTTGGGGTCTAGGGTTTAGGGTGTAGGCTTTAGAGCAGGGAATCATATAGGGATTCTACAAGGATTGTATTCTCTTGCTCCCTACTGACCACTAGTAAGTTTTGGGATCCCCGTCGTAATACGGCCCGTAGGTCTGGCAACCCAGCATATACATATATAATGTAGACATTATGAATATAGGGAGAGAACGGAAGAGAGAGAGAGAGAGAGAGAGATCTCTCCCCATATGCCACCAACTCTGATTTCATATTTAAAGTGATGGGCTGTTTGATGATGAATGTTTCTACCCTACACCCCTATATATCCTTCTACCTCCCATGTGCTCCTACATTAGGTGGGACTATGGTATCCCAAAACGAAACCCTGCCCCGATGTGCGCTATGGTCTCAACTCCTAATATCCCCTAAGAGGCCCTATAGTAGTCCCCTATAAAAACCCTTACATAACCCCAGCAAGGAGCTATAATTAAACTCACAATCTTTAACCCTACAGAAACCCCTTTAAGGAGTTTAGACCCTAAACCATTAACCCCATAGAATCCCTTATGTAACCCCCTCTAGTGAGTTTAGCTTTATGATCCCTTATGTAACCCCCTCTAGGGAGTTTAGATTTATGATTCCTTATACAGCCCCCTCTAGGGAGTTTAGATTGTGGGTCATATGCCCTTTATCTTATGACCGACTGGCCTTGTCGGCCTTGCGCTGCCCTCCAGTAGCTTGCTCCAGGCTCCAGCGGCGCTGGAACTCCTCTTTTGACGGCTTAGGGGCTTGGGATTTAGGGTTGGACCTCAGGATTTAAGGCTTTAGGACTCTAGGATTCAAGGTTCAGGGTTGAAAGTTGAGGGTTCGAGGACTAATTTTCAGGGCTTGAATGTAGCAAACTTGCGTGGGAACAGCTTGGAGAACTTGCGTGGGAGCGGCTTGGGTGCAGTGTCAGGGGCAATATCTTGAAGCTGTTGATGGAAAGCTTACGCGGGATACATCTCCAACGAATCGCTGCCGAGTGGCGACTCAGGGAGTTGGGATGTCTCATTCAGAATGGCCCTTCCCCCAAACCAACACGGAACCCTTGAAGGGGACATGGGTTTGCGGAAGGGCTATAAATCAAAAGACCAACCTGGAGATGTCACACAAACTAATCCCAACTTCTCACACTCATCCCCTTCAACGTTACCCCCAAACAACGGCAGCCCTGTTATCGCTCAACCACAAATCCGAAACCCGCAGACTCCACACTCTAGACCCCCCAACTACCCCCCAAAAAAAAACTCTCCCAGACCCGCGCAAAGGTCCCTGTGCCTCAAAGAGGCTCTGCACATCCCGGCCGGTGAACCGCAGCTTTTCCAAGGTCTCGCCCTGGAGGCCCGGACCGTCTCCTGGCATCTTTAACTAACCCCAATAAGATTTATGGTTTAGGGTCAGTCGTCGAGGATTTAGGGTTTAGGGTGTAGGGTTTGCGGTTTAGGTTTTAGGGTTAAGGGTCAAGGGTTTTGGGTATACAAAGGCATGTAGGTGTAATGGAAAATCAAACGGAAAAGAAAACGGCAAATGAAATGGAAGCTCGGATTCTAATTACTAACCGTCTTTTAGCAGGAAAGGCATGAAAAGAAACTGGACACGACTCTTCTAGGTTTTATGGTTTAGGGCTTAGGGAATAAACAAGGTATGAAGAAAAAGCACTGTGGGTGTAGGACTCAGCGTGAATAGGGAGTGAAGGGATAGGATATAGGGACCTTCATGAGGAGTTAAACAAGGACTGCTTCCTCCCTTCCGCACCAGCCACCAGTAACTGTAAGGCTTAAGTTTTCAGGAGTCAGGCGGAGGGCCTAAGGTTCAAGCTTGCAGGATTCATCTTCGAGATTTCAGGCAGGGGGATTTGGGCTTTTAGGTAGAGTTTCCAAAACCCCTATACCCCAACCCCAACAATCCCCCAACCCTAAACCCTAAACCCTAAATCCTAAACCCTAAACTCTAAACCCTGAACCTTAAACCCTGAACCCAGAAGCGAGCCTCGTTCCGCCAGCAGCGTACGAAGCTGGACCGCCGCGTCGTCCGGCAGCCGGGTGGCGCGGTCGTCGAACTGAGGGGAGAGGAACTACTAGGTTTAGGGTTTGGGGTTTAGGGCTGGTTTGGGTTGGCCCCTAAAACCCTTTGAAATTCATTAGTATATAGGGTCCCCTATTAGAGCAACTCGGGAAAATTATGAAACATCCCAAGGGCCTACCCAGTGGTTATGTAGGAGCTATATAAGGAAGATACAGAGATTCTGTAAGGGCACATAGGGGTGTGGGGAATGAACAAGAACATGGAAACTACCATTCCTATGTCGAGGGAGGAAGGGCCTGGGGGTTTCTGCAGAGTGGCTTCTGTGTTGCCTTGGGGGCTTGGAGGTCTTACTGGGTTGCATCGCGTGTTTCAAGCATGCTTAGCGGTTTTTGCGGTTGGGCTTGTTTAGGGTCTAAGGCTTGGGGGTTGTTTAGCATGTAAGGTGACGATTTCCGGCTTCGGCTTTGAGGGTGGTTCAGGTGCAGGAGTTATGTAAGAAGACGGGATAGAAGATTGGCTGTTCCTTTTTTATAGGAGCAGTAGCAAACTAGTAATTGACAAGCAGCAACTGCAGCTGTTTTCCTCCTGAGAATTACCTCCAAATTCTAAAGCCTTCCAGCTCGGAATCCCGCCTAGATGAACTCTCAAAACTCCAGGCTACAAATCCACGTCCTAAGCACCAAAACCCCAAAAAACAAAAAACAAGTCCCAAAACTCTCAACCCGGAAAACCCTCACCCCCCCCCTAAGACGTATAGTACATCCTAAGCACAGTTACGCACCTCCCTAACCCTACGCGGCTTTCACCCCTACATCCCTGCCCAAGCAAAGCTCCGCCTGCTGCTGCAGCATTTCCTAGGTTGCTCTTAAGGAACTTAATTTCAGGTACCCTAACATGGTGTTTTGGAGGGGTAGGGTTTAGGGTTACCATATTATGGGTAGATCGTAAACAATGGGCTTCCTATTTATTGTACTATACTTTAAGTTACTCGAATGGGGGAACCCTATCAATTACTGTATATATATATATATAACTATATATGTATATGTATATGTATATCCATTACGGTACCTTTAAAAAGAGTTCCTTAACAGTAACCCAGTTTCCCGACTCGGCTTCCCGAATTCCAGCTGGAAGGGAAGACGGCTGAGCACGGCTTCATCCAGGTCCTGCACGTAAAGTCGTAAGGGGATTTGGGGATTTCCCAAAATTAGGGGGGAAACCCAATATAGACCTCAAAATACTATAGTCCTTGTTATTGGGGCCCCCAAAAGAGTACCCCTCATTTTGGGAAACCCCCATTTCTGAAAATAGGGAATACGACGGTTAGGAAGCAAGGAGTAGGGATTAGGGCCTAAGGATGGGGAGCTAGAGTTTAGAGGGGCATCTGAGGATAAGTGGACGTCAGATCACGGCTCCCAATGAAAAATTCTGAAGAACCAGCGTGAGAAACTTCGCTGCAGATAGCCCGCAATGAGGCTTACTTTTGCTTCCTACAGAAGATGATAAACTATGAAACTAATGCGTATCATAGCAGCTTCCATGTCTCCCAGAGCTTGGACAGCTTGTGACGACCCACGTGTGAGTTTGAAAAGACTGGGGGCTTGTGTAGGGCATAGGGTATCCTGCTTTGGGGCGCATGCCCCAAGAACCAGTCCTTAACAGCCTTAGATGAGGTGGCTGAGATAAATCTAGGGACATCCGGCATCACAAGCCAATCTTCATGTCACAGGAAAAGCGCGTAACTCTTGCCAAGCATCTGGTCAAAGGACATGGTTTTTGTTATGGATACAGATTTAGGCTGTGGGTTTTAGGGTTAAGGGTTCAGGGTTAGAGGCTAGGGTTGGGGGCAAAGGGTCTAGGATTAGGCGCTTAGGGTTCAGTGCATACGCTTTTTTGCGGAGTTCTAGGATTTGCGCCTTGGGGCGGTCTAGGGCTTCATAGTGTACCAAGATGTCAGAATAATCATGTAATAGTTTCCATTTGATTCTCCATTTGCCCCTTTCTAACCCTAAAACTATAGTCACCCAAATAATCCTTATATAGTAACTGATAAACTTCTCCGGAAAGTTCAGAGGCACTTCAGAGCCCCTGGGTTTTTATGTGGAAATGGCCAGAATCTGGTCAGCCTTAGGGCAACCCAAGGGGCTAAAGGGCTGTACAAGCTAATCACAAGAGTGTCCCAGGCCCTTAATTTGATGGCCAGGAGCACAGAACAACAAAAAAAAAAATACTGGATGGCAAATCCTGAACAAACACTGAAGTCTTTGCGAACATGCGGTCTTCCCTGCTGTCTCTGCCAAGATGGCGGCCAAACCCGGAAGCCATAAGCCCTGCATTTGGACATCTCCTGCACACGATTCGTCGCCAGAATGAGCTGCAAACCTTTGCTGCACTATGGGGCGGATAGTGGCTGTATATGGGTTATGTAGAAGTTATATGGACGTTATAGATGGATGATATGTGGGATATACGGGGATTATGCCGAGATGATACAGAGTTTAGGAAAATTACTCCAATCATAAAATATTAAATTCAAAAGAATATGGCAGATGAAATGGATTTAGGGATTAGGGTTTATGGCTTAGGATTCTAAGCAGAAAGTCTTGTCATTAACCTGGTGCTAATATAGAATGAAGGAAGATGAGCTTGACTATTGCCATAGGGAGCACTAGAGGGGTCCGCAGGCATTCTGTTGTAGGATCCGGCTTCTGCTAGGCAGCCTTCTTCGGCTTTTATGCAGCTTTCGGGCAGCAAGTAGTACATGGTGTGAAGCTTCAGAAAAGCAGACCTCTAGCCCTACTCCACTTTTTGGCAGAAGCGCTCAAAAACTACAAGGAGCATTGAGAGAATCCTCATGCAAGTGGTTCACAGAGCTGCTGATGCTTCAGGGTTCCCGGTTTTTAACCTCTCTTCATGCCTGGAAGCTGCTGCATTTGGCTAATGAGTAGGATGACCGAGGCAACCCAAAACACCTAGATTTGAAAGAGGTTTCTCAGTTTCCATTCAAGCAAGTACATTACATATGCACAGAAGGAAACTCCTGGCTTGGGCCAAGCCAAACATCCCAGCTGCTTTGCACGCTGGTGCTTAGGGCACAGAGGGGGAAGTTAATCCCTTCACTGTCCCTCATCTAACCATTTCATCATCTTGATTAACCCCGCAGAAATGTTGACATCGCCAAGTAACGCGCGCTGCTGGAGCCTGTCTCTGTTAGGAAGTAAGACCTTTGCCAGCAAATATGTTGGGAGAGAGGTGGGGCTTCAAAGACATGCTACAGGATTATGATTTGCCTAACCAATATTGTTCTGATGTTGCGCTTCTACTGCTGCGGACTTTCAAGCACGGATTACAGTCGGGGTTAATGAGAGCACTTAGAGGAGCCACATAAATCTTGACTATGGGAGGATCAGGGCTTCCCAGGCGTCTTTCCCAAAGACCAGACTCTAAGTGCGCTACCTCATCAGTATAAGCAATGTACGGCTTCTACCTCTATCCTGCCCATCTCTCCATCCCACCTTTCCAAGGCCGCATCTTGCCTAAACCCTTGCTCTCTGACCTAAGCTCATCCACCCTCGGTTATCCCTCTTTCCGTAGCCACCCCTTTCCCTCCTCTTCCAGTGCTTATTATTAATACTTAGGTCTGTTTTCTCATCAGGCAGCACCTGCCCTGCATGATCTCCATTAAGAGTCTCGAACATCTGTTCTCCAATTCCCTCCTAAGCTCGAGGCCTCCAAGGACAGACTACCCGTGTAAGAGGCCAATGCAAACCTCACATACATAACTCAATTTCATTTGGCAGAACTAGATCAGCTTGCAGCTGCCTAGGTAACTTTCCACCCTGACCCCCGAACCCCAAACATTGAGAGAAACCCAGAACCTAAATATTGAAACCTTACATCCTAAACTTGCAAATCCCAAATCCCTACACCCCTAACCCCCCAAAACCCCGAAAACCCTGAACCCCAGATCCCATCCCTAAGCCCTAGGCCCCAAACCCCAAACCCCCACCCTGCAGCCCAGGCGCACCGCTGCCTGGAGGTGAAAGTTGCCATGGCCCCGCCGGGAGAGGAAGGCCTCGGCCTCCCAGGAGCAAGGAGGCAACCGTGGGCCCGTAAGGTTGCTAGATCATAGTAGTAATAATACTAAAAATATTAAGAGTAATAACAATAATAATGATAATGGGAATAATAATAGAACTAATTTCGCTTGCCGACCACGCCAAGGAGCCTTTGGACTCTTGCGCCCAGAGAAAGAGAGAGAATGGCAATAGAAATAGTAATAATAGTAATAAGCGTAATAGTAAGTAATAAGAATAACAATAATAACCCTAGTACTCGTACTAACAAGTACAAAATGATAAGAACCATCGGGATCATATTAGTAATAGCAATAAGAACCAGAATACTGATAGTAATGATAGCAAGCAAACAATAAGCAAAAGGTAAGGTTGCAATGAAGGACAAAAAAAACAATGACAACATATAATTTGTACATTCTACTATGCTGATATGTATGTGTAGAGGGACAATTGAACCCCAAACCCTAAAACCCTAAACCCCTAAAACCCTAAACCCTAAACCCTAGACCCTAGACCCTCAACCGCAGGGTTTAAAGTGCAAGGCTGGGGAATGAGGATTCAGGGTCAAGAGCTTCGGGAAGTTTAGGGTGTACTACCCTTAGCCTAGTTATCACTCCATGTAAGAGCGCTGTGATGCTAGGAGAGCCCGCGAAGAAGTTTACTCTGCCCTCCCGAAAACAAGCATGGAACCCCGAAGGGGCCCTATAAAGATCGCGGGTACGGTTCAGAGGTTCGGGTATGGCCCCAATGTGACGCTGAATCGGCTTCAAAGCACACACAATCAAGATGAGAAAGGGACTTACCGTAACTGGTTTTCGACTGGAAAACCGTGACCCTTGACTATTGAACAGAGGTGGCAGTCTGGCCCGTCTTGGAAGGAATATTGATGGAACAAGAAACAACCTTTCTGAAAGATGCTTTCCAGTAAGTTGCCCGCCCCTGCAGACCTCGTCCACAAACAGTAAGACTCCGCGCGGAGACCTCCAGATGTTGAAGCTAAATCTACGCATGTATATTACAAAGAGAATATTTTCACCTGCACTGGCAGCTGAAAGAGACTGTAGGGCATTTTTGGATCCAACTTGAATGCTTTGCTACCGAAAGAATCAAATTCTGGAAGCCAAAAAGCTAGGGATCATTGGTTGAGGTTGCGGTGTAGGCCGGCAAGGTGTGGAGATGGATCTACTTTGAAGCCTCAGTGGTTACTAAGATCACTATGATATTACACAGAATGAAGCCTAGACAACATTCAATCACCCCAAACGAGGAAGCGTCGCGAGTGGCTTCCCCACAGCCGCAGAATAGTTTGAACATGGCTCGGGGTGTAAATGTAAGTTCAAACCTGAATCCCTGGCACTCAAATCCGGAATCCTAGTTGCGCAACCCTAGGTCCCAAACCTAACTCCTAAAGCCCCAAAGCCTGAGCCTCCAATTCTAAACTCCAAACCCAACCACTAAACTTTCAAGCCCTAGAAGACTTCATCCTGAATCCTGCAGCCCAGAGCCCATCAGTCCCACTTTTGCATAAGGATTATCATGTCTTGGGGTCCATATTCAATAAAAACCCCCAGAAAGGCACGTACTAACGTACGTACGTTAAGCGGTACGTACGTTAGTTAATTAGTACGCACCAGTCCAAGGACTACATCAATAAAAGGGACCGTATCTAAAGAATTTGTTGTCTAAAATAAGGTTCAAAAGACTAGCTACAACTCGGCGGCTTGTCGTATGGGAAAGGAGACCAGATTTTAAAAAAAATCAGGCGAGAACCTATCCCGAGAATAGAGATATTCAATACACTCCTATTCATTTTGAATTAATAGAAGTCCAAGAGCCCCAATGACGCAGGAATGCTTTCCCATCCAAATTTTAATTCACGTCCAGGAGCCCCAATCTTTTTTTTAAATCTGGCGCCAGGCAAATCCCCGATCTCAATCTGGCAACGAACCTGAGTGGGTCTGGTCACGCCCTGCGCTGCCGACAAATAGTTCCATCCCAGCTCAGAAAGTGCATAAAAGGCACGATAAAGCACTCATCCGGGTTTTGATCCCCGACCGTTACGAGTACATACTTCGCAAATGTGCTATGGCCAACCAACTTTGGCACAGCCATGAGGAGCAGAGCCCGATAATCCCGAAAGGACATGACTGGCAGAAACTCAAAGTCGTTGCGCATGTCCGCGAATTTCCTTGCAACGACATCTTGAGGGATGTCCCCCGGCCTAATGCAAAGCCTGCGAGTCCCTCTCGCTCCATAGCAGAAAATTCTAAAGCGTTGGGTGCATTCTGCTTCTGTCAAATGCTTCGAGTAAAGGGAAAACATCTGATAGAATGTGCAAGCACAAGGCATGTGTGTGGCGCATGTAGTTTGCTTCGCGCGAAGCCAGGGAATTTGTCGCTACCCTACACTTCTAGCACCTGCCAGGTACTCTTGCACCGGCGTGGCCCGGCTCACTTTTTCTTCGTGGGAACGCTTTTTGGACGCGGAAGATGGCCTCCACATAGTCAAAGTTCAACATCCAGGGCTGATTTTTGTCATCATAGCATGAGGGCAATGGATAATCAGCACCGAAGGAACGGTTCTCCCAAGTATGAGACGTATGTTTGAAGTACACCTCTACACAGTCGTTCAGACGTCTCACTGCCACAAAACGATGGCTGTAGCCAATGATTGCCAATGATGAACTTGCCTTCAGACGCCAGGTCCTGCGGTGCAGAGAAGCTCAGACTTAGAGGCGCCAGGAATCTGCAGCCATCTCGCAAGGCATAGAAACGACCCTCGAATGTGTAATTGTACTTTCGTTCTGCGCGCACGCAGCGCGTCTATGAGACAAGTGTGCTCGAAATGACACTGCAGCATGTTCTCGTGCCTCGATCTGCCGGACTCTAGCCCATGGCTCGCAGAAGGCCTCTGAGAATATAATTCCCATCGCACGGAGTCACACAGTGCGTATGAGAATTCGGTTTGAATCAACTTGGGCTATTCAGAAAAGTCATCTCGCCATTGACTGGATCAAGCTCACGCTTCCAGGAAGTGGAGTTCACGGAGGGAGATCGATTCCAGGCAAGAGATCGGGCTTGGCATCCAGCTTGTTCATGTCTCTCTGAGTCATCTGCTCCAGCCCCAGTCCACTGACATTGGCCGCAACGGGCGCCTCTCCACGCAGGCGTCCACGGCCAGTACATTCTTGCGGGAGCATGTTCTGCTTGCCAGAACACGTAGGGGAAGGTGGAGGCTGCTCCAACCGGGCGCAAAAAGGAATCTCGAAAATCCTTGGAGCAATCATGCGAATGTTCGGCGCTGTTATTGAAGGTAACTGCACTGGACTCGCCCCCTGCTGGAAGTGGATCGCGCGTGGATCACAATGAGCGGAGACCTTCCTCGGGGAACATGTAAAAGCTGTTGTCCTCCTATTGGGAAGTCGGGCACGCTTCCTATAGTTGTGCCAAAGATGCTCTGCTCTCTGGTACAAGCCCAGCTCTCGCGGCCCTTTGCCGCTTTTGAAACGTCCCGTGATCGAGTGGTCGATGGTGACCGATTCCACCTGAGCCTTGCAGTGTCTGCCCTTGTTGAAACCAGGCGTCAATGTCAGCGGCTTTCTACGCTCCTTGCGCACGATCCGGTCAGGGCATCTGGCTTTGCGGAGACCTTAGAGGCGATATGCCTTTCGTGTCAGCAGGCCTGGGTCTACGCTTGTTGGAATGCGACGATGAAGAGGTAGGCGATGGAGCAGGCAGTCTCACTTGGAATGGCATGAGACCTCAGTGAATACAAAATGCAGATGTGAAGGGTTGTGCAAATGTGTAGGACATATCTAGAGCATGTAAGACACGTCACGCGTTATGGCTGACCAAGATTACTGCCGGAAAAGTCACACTTCTCCACTGGACACCATTTGCATAGTAGTCCTGCGGATGCAGATGATAGGTATCCGGGCTTGAACCCAAGTCAGACTTGCATTCGAGCTTTACCTGCCTAGCACATGATCCGAAGGAGGTACGTCAAGCCCCACGCATTGCCCTCTAGGCGGTCCAAGGCACTGAAGTACTCTCGGGGGCGAAAGGGGGATAGGAAGTACGGGTTCCTAACTCAAACGACCTGCGGGCGAGGAAAATCTTCCGTAGGCAATGTCAGGCGGAATAACGTTACCCGAAGGTAACGGATCGAGTTGTATCATGTTGTGTAGCCACGCAGTCTACTGAAGGGCTTGGCCAAGAGCACGCAAAGCTTGAGAGCTAATGACGTCTAAATGCACGGGATGCACACGCGGATGCTTGAAATCTGACACGCAGATGTTACTGCTCTCATACAGACAAGAGGTCTTCATGACGGCTTCTGCTAGTTTCAGTATCGAACATGTGATACGCACCGTAGCGAACTGAATCGTTGTTGGCAACACGACTTGCGTATTTCATAATGCAGTGCAACTATGATGCCATGAGTTGAGCATTACTCTTAGAGTAAAAGCTATGCGAAAAAATGCAGTCAGAGGGCAGTGTTTGCCTTTCCGAGAGGAGATGCTGGAGCGCATCGTGGATGCATAGTGCTGCCTAGCGGCGGTCCGACAGATCCTCAACGCTCTCCATGAAGCGCAAGCTTTGTGTTCTCAGCATTTTCAGAACAGGAAATACCCAGACGAGCAGGATGCCCTGAGATGGATGGAGCTGCTAGCTCTTTCAAGTCAAGAAAGAACTATTAATCGTGAATACCCATGCGCCGGTCTGACGGTCCGCACGCGTATGGAGAAGGCATTGCACGATAAGGAAAAGCATTGCAGGCTCTATTGTTTATCAACAAGCTTATGAAGAAGATTAACTATGGATTGCTTGGTGTGTTCTACTATGTTTTGGTGGCTAAAACGCATCCCCCCCGCAAACGGAATTGTTATTTTGCCATGTTGTTTCTTATTCTAATTGTTTGAACGTCTCATGTTCACCTTGATTTTGTAATTTTGTCATCTTGACTATTATTGTGTTATTTTGATGTTATTTTGGTTGTTTTTGTTTTTGCTTTGGTAAAACGAGTTTTAGTATGTCTTTGTACATATTATTTTGGTTTACTTATTTTGCTGAATAGTTACTGATTTGAGGCGTAAAAGACTCGGGAGAGACCGAATTCATTTGATTAATTCACTTAAATTTGTTTGGTCTCAAAATTAGTTGAACAAATTAATAAAATTGGGCCTGAAGTAATTTAGTTTGTTTAGTTTTTTGTGGCCCTAAATTCATTTGCACAAATTGATTAGATTAATTGGACCTGAATTAATTTGATTAATTCATTTACCTAAATCAATCTATTTCAATAAATTAAATCAATCAATTCAATTAAATCAAATAGGAGAATTCCGGGCTTGGGAGAGCCTGGATTAGTTTGATTAATCTATTTGATTTGTTTTGGGCCCAAATGTAAAAAATTAATCAATTGAATTAATTGGACGCCAAGAAATTGAATTTATTTATTCAATTTATTTGGGGCCCAAAATTAATGAAATAAATAGTTGAATTCACTGGACCTGAATTAGTTCAAGTAATTCATCTAATTTATTTTGGGCCCAAAACGAAATAAACAAATTCGTTGAAGCAATTGGACGCCAATTGATTCAATTTAATCTATTTCATGAATTCATTTATAAATTGCCATGATATCAACACTAGTATCAACACTAAGACTAATAGTAATACAAGTATTTCTATTAGTAATGATATTAATACTGAGGATAGTACTAACATGAATACTACTATGAATACGCAGAGGAAAATTCATATTGAATAGTAGTATTGATACTCATGTTCATAGTTAGGTCTAGGGCTAGGCTAGGCATAGGCCTAGGGGGGAGGGGAGGGGGTACGTTCGCATGTTGAGTACGTACATTAGCACCTCTGGAAAAGGTTAATGTACTAACGTACTAACGTCCTAACAGACTCCGC
>CAJNIZ010009319.1:0-13527 GCA_905231905.1 Symbiodinium pilosum
TGGCCCCGATGTAGACCTGGGTTTGCCAAAATGGTGGTACAGCCACTCATCATCATCATTACCACCACCACCTCCAGCACCTCCACCACCTCCACCACCAGCACCACCTCCACCACCAGCACCAGCACCACCATCACCACCACGACCACCACCATCCCGCCCTTGGGCAAGGGCCTCGCGACGGAACTTGTAGAATTGCTTCGGCTCCAGCAGCCCGTCGTTCCTGCGCTTTGTTGAATGGGATTGACGTCATGGTAGTCAGCAAGCCCGATGATAAAAGTGGCGGCAGCGCTGGTACGAAGGCAGAAGTGACAGGAGCAGTGTAAGTACCAGCAAACACGATACGCATCGTCATTGGGAGAAGGGCGACGCGACTACTAATCACAATGACTACTAATCACAATGAACATAATGCATTGTTGCTGCAACATGCTGCTATTGTAGTTGGACAACTTTGTTCTTTGTGCTGCCGCTGCCACTGCTGCCGCCGCCGCAGCATGCACAGTAGCGAAAAAGCATTGGCAATGTTAATGAATGTCGGGTGACAAGGATCACGTTAGCAGAGGCTTCGGCATCGTCGAAGGCTTGGAAAGAATCCCCTAGCTGGCGGTTTCTGGGGATCTACCTGACTGAATTCCCCGGTTCAATGAGCGCAGACGTTGGGTTGCGCAAGAAATCCACGCATATCCACGCGCAGTCTCGAGTCGGCTACGTCAGTAGGGATCCCCTTGGAGCCCTATCTAGTATGCTTCATGAGGATTACTATAACCCCCAAGATGTAGCAAGATTGAATGCTGAAGCTCATAAGCCTTGCACCCGTCAGGTCGCCTCAAGCTGTTAGATGCTGTTAGTCTGGCTGGATTCTTGCAAGCGTGCCCCAACAACTCAACTGCTCACAAGGTGTAGGATGTGCAGGCCAGTCGCCTCATCTTTGTCAAGAACTGCATGATGATGGCAAGCACAATCACCACCTGAACGCAGTGGCTGGGGATTTTCAGCTTCAAAGCATTTGGATTCATATGATTCATGTGCTCCACATATGTTTATGGCATTTGTGGCACTTTAACGTCCAAGATCTTGTACGACAAGCAGGCTACAGCGCCAAAATGTGTTCGCCGAGGTTCCCTGGAGCCTTTCGTATGAATACCAAAATTTCAATCCCCACATACTCCGAGCACCTCACTGGCACACTTTCCCCTGCCCTAAGCTCCACACACATTCCAAGCCCTGGTTCGGAAGCTTGTGAGCTGCACATATCTGCACAATGGAGGTGGTTCAAGCAGGTTCCGGTGCGGCCACGCCTCAAGGAATCCACAAAGTCGTGCGTAGAGACGTAGTGACTTCGGCATGGAAGCGCTCTCTTTTCCCTGTATGATGATAAGTGACCAGGTGATGGCCGCGACTGATGATCCAACAAGCAACGTCCTTTGTACAGCAGCACATGCTGGGAAGATCGTAGCAATCAAGACGCGCCTCCAGGGACTCGCGGAAGAGGACGACGAAGGCAGGAACAGAGAAGTAGATGTTGGCGGTTCCCAGCCTCCCCGTACAGGTTTGGAGTTCAGGGCACCGGGCACACCATAGCTTCGAGAATCTGCGTACGCATGTCTGCCCCGTGCAAGGATTCTTGTACTACGTAACCTTCAGAATTCGCATCATGACCCACCCCCATACCCATCCCCCCATTGCCGGAATAAGCGCGACAAAGCCATAAGGTTCACTCTGCCTCGCCTCGGCGCAGCCACAGTGATGTTGTCACGGAGGCCGGTGGCCTCCAGCAGAAAGCTTTTCTGGGCTGATGTCGGGATCGTCTAGGGCTGCATAGGGATGACGTGCGTAACCAACACCGGCGAGTCGACGCAACAGGCATAAAAACAAAGCAAGTCCAGCTTTCACTCTTTTAGGGCCTCGTCGACACAGTCGCAAACCTGTAACCAATCGACGTGGCCGTAGATTTCTGCGCACTGCATGTTCCTGAGCACACTTTTTATACTTTGCATCACTGGAGAGCACGAAGTTGTGGATCAGGAATTTGCTTGAAAGAGCGTTAGGGGGTTGCAATTCGCTCGAAAGAGCGTTATAGGGGGGTTGCAATCCCAAGTTCAGGGTTCCAGGCCTTAAGTTCGGGGCTGCGCCACACCCTAGGCGATTCATGGTTTGGAAAGCTTCCAGGTTCATGTAGCCGATTGTCAGCGTTGCCAACTTTTGTGGGTTAGAAATCCCGCTGATGGGTTTTGCACACCTCTACAAATTTTGTGCGGCCCTTAAAGAAGTAGGTTGGCCTACGGACTCAAATGCCGGCATCGCGCCTGACTCATACCGCAGACTTAAAAACAACCCCTTGCTGATGCCGTGTTTAGAGAAAGGCACCCTAATGTTCGGCAACTGGTTTTATCAGGCAAGGCTCGTCAGCCCTGGGTGGCAGGCCTCATCCTCCTGGAGAATTGGGTTTGGGCGCGCAGAGAAAGGGAGGGGCTGGAATTGGGGGGGGTGTTCCGTATGATCATTTGTGAGAAGAACTCCTCAAAGGGACACAACCCTTTGAATACCCTCACGCAGTTTGCTCTGAGTTCTTCTCACAAATGATCTTCAGAAGTACCAGATGATGACGCGCAGTGTCGTTGGTAGAGGGTTTTGTACCTCGGGCTATCACGATGGTGCTTATGTAGCGCTTTTGGTTAACGGCTTTGGCATCGATGGATGCTTCAAGTGAAAAGGCTGAGGCCTAGTGGACTTCCAAGCTTTGCATACGAGGGCAGGCGGCCAATGAGTAGCTTCAAAGCAAAGGTTGCTTGACGCGTGCCCTGACGAAATTGAAAAAGCCTGCCTGATCCTGCCAATCACACACATATGCCACATTCATGGAGCTTTCAGTCAAATTTAAATAATCTAAAGATATTCAAAACCATTGCTTTGCATCTTCTGGCATCGGACGCAAGGACTCACATAAATATATGTACAATTATCGTGGGTAGAACATCGCATGAGCTTGTCAAAAATCCTTGGGCGAGCCCGACTACATCGGCTCTCAATCGCAAACTTTGTAGGTGCATGAGTATTTTGCAAGAGAGGAAATTAGATGTGACATACCATATTTGATCAGCACTGTTATCCAAGAAAAATACCCGCTATCCCGTGAACCGCCGCGGGTCCTCATCAAAGCAGCCCCACTGGCAGATCTTGCCCGTGGTGTTGATAAGAGCCTAAACAGAGGCGACCCCAACAACTACTACTAGCAGCAGGCAGACTAAAAGCTTGAGTCGCGAAACCTCAAATTCGCATGCCGCCACTGGAATCTGAAAAATAAAAGAGACCCTCACCAGGCTCTCTTCAGCTTGCCTCTCTTTCCGCATGTAGTCCTATCAGCAGGGAGGAAGAGTGTAGAGATGCGTAATTGTCACAGTGAATAATACCATTCACCATGCCTTCTTGTACATTATTGTGCTCATTGCTTCCTACCCTTCCCGAAGCTAGTTTTGCTGCTTCCAAAAGTACCTGCAAAACAGGTTTAGGCATTTCTAAATATCCGAAGTAAATCTCAGCGAACTGTTGTTTGTTTTTTCTTGAATTGCTTTTCGCTGCCCCCCTCTCTTCCCCCCCTCCCCTCGCGACTAGTCCCTACTACAACCAGAAACCCTATACCACAACCAAACCATCCGTACTGCAACCGGATGCTGATTTTAGGGAAACCACGAACCATACTATCACAACCAGCTATTCACTTCAAGGACAGCAAGATTTTCAGAATCTGATTTGTATTCCGAAGGAAGGAAATTTGAGTTAATTCAAGGAAACGTGAATTGTAGAAGGGACCGTCGTTCGTCACAGCACCAAATAGTTGAATTGAAAGGGAACACCTATAACGTTGACATTTTTGAACCATGTCAGGGTATACGGAATCAGAAATACCCATAGCTATGACAATTGCCAAAGTTTCGGGCACAAGTATGAGACAAGGCCCTGTCATAATATTTAGCTATAACTACGAAATTTCCAGTACAAGGAACCAGTATGGGCCAAATCACGGTACGTTGCTATGACTATTCCCAACTTTCAGGGTGGCAAGGAATAAGAAAAGGCCAAATGATAATACTTAGCTATGGCTATTCCGGAATATCAAAGTACGAGGAACTAGACAAGGCCAAATCATAATACTTAGCTATGATGATTCCCAAAATTTCCAGTACAAGGAACCAAAAGGGGCCAAGTGATAATACTTAGCTATGACCATTCCCCAACATCAGGGTATGATGAGAGAAGGCCAAACGATAGTACTTAGCTATGGCTATTTCCGAGTTTTTGGGTACAATGCACCAGAGAAGGCCAAATCACAATACTTAGCTATGACTATTCCCGAATTTCGAGTACAAGGAGCCGGAAAGGGCTAAATGAATTTTTTTGGCTATGACTATTCCTGAATTTCAAAGTACAAGGCACCAGACAAGGCCAAACCATAATACATAGCTATGACTATTCCGAAATTTCAAGTACAAGGAACCAGAAAGGGCCAAATGATAATACTTAGCTATGATAATTACGAAATTTCAAGTTATAAGGCTGCAATCTGATTCAGTCATGGCATACAACCCAGCAATATGCGCGGATTGCTCGCAGGGAAAATTAAGCCTAGTTAAGGTTAATTTCGGGGGAACCTATGGAGCAGCCTCAAAGTTGACCCATACATCCTACGCTTTACCCCAAATCTTAAACCCATAGCTTGAACATGCAAGCACTTGGACATTCATGATACATTATTGCTGAGTGTCACGGTATAAACACACAAGCAGTACAGGACGGTATGCCTGAGTTTCAGGGTAGCGGGAAACACAAAAGGCCCAGTCATACTGCTGAGCTTATGCACGCTGCACTATGTTGATACTTTTTCCTTCCAGCACAAATCCAAGAGCACCCCTCCAGCACCATTACAAGACCACCCCTTCAGAATCATTCCACCCCTCCAGCAGCATTACAAGATCACGCCTCCAGCAGCAATCCAAGAGCACCCTTCCAGCACCATTACAAGACCATCCCTCCAGCACCATTACAAGATCACCCCTCCAAAACCATTCCAAGAGCACCCGTCCAGCACCATTACAAGAAAAGCATGCCAAGAGCATTCCAGCACCATTCCAAGAGCACCCGTCCAGCATCATTGCAAGTGCAGCATTCCAAGAACATCTTTCCAGCACCATTCCAGCACCAGTCCAACAGCAGCATTGCAGCACCATTCCCAGAGCAGCATTCCAGCACCATTCCAAGAGCACCCGTCCAGCACCTTCACATGAGCAGCATTCCAGCACGATTCCAGCACCATTCCAAGAGCAGCATTCCAAGAGCACCCCTCCAGCAGCACTCCAAGCGCAGCATTCCAAGTGCAGCATTCCAAGTGCATCTCATGGCAAACTGATTGTGCACTGTTCTGGTTGCAGTAGGGTCCGGTTTTGTGATTTTTGGGACCGGTTCTGATAGGGTCCGCTTTTCAATTGTAGTAAGGACCACCTGGTTGCGGTATAGGACTTCTGGTTGTTTTTGGGCAGCTGTATGCATCTGAACCTCAAGTCCTCTACACTCACTGTGTTGGTTCACTGTGAGTAGGAAATGTAGAAGGCTTGCTTCAGGTACTTCCTGCACATAGGCAGTCCCACTAGCCGGCTCCAAAATTGTCGACGGACAGCCAGCCTGTGAAGTTGAAGCCATGCATACGGGAATTTCGGGGCTTTTGGTCAGTTGGGAGGGTTTGGGAGATCCTGAAGCCAGTGCCATGAAAGTGTTGCACATTGCTCCGCCCAGTGTATTCTGGGACGTCCCCTTCTAAGTCCTCCCCTACCTCACCACTTCTATAATGGAAGGCGCTAGTGAAACAACAGTCCCTCTCTAAACACTTTGCCGGTGCTCTTAGAATATGGCCAAACAACTTCAGCTGTGCCCTGTGGATGTAGTGTGTGAGGGGTGGCTGTGAGGCTTGTTGTCGTAATTGTTGGTTGGAAGTGGTTGGCTGGGAGGAGTCCAGGACCTTCGTGTAGAACGTGGCTGGTATGCGGTGCATCTTCCGCAGTGCCTTTGAGTGGAAGGACTCCAGCCTGTGAAGGTCCGCCTGTGTGAGGGCTGCGGACTCCATTCCGTAGGCCAGCATGGGCACGAAGACCGCGTTGTAGATACGGAGCTTCCAATGTAGAGGGAGCCCTGTGCGCCGCCAAAAATGGTGGAGGGTGTTGAAGTGCTTGCGGGCCTTCGCCAACTTCTCCGTTACGTCCTTGCGGCACGAGCCATTTCTGGATAGCATCACCCCCAGGTATTTGGCATGCTCCACCTCCTTGATGGCTGCGCCTGTGAGATTCCTCACCGGGTTTCTGGAGTATTGGGATTTTAACAGCAGGCATTTCTCCCAATTCAACGCGAGGTTGCCGTGAGCCGCAGTGGTCTCTATGAGGGCCACCAATTGCTCCGCTCGTTCGGCTGTTGAAGCGACCAATGCCGTGTCGTCCGCGTAGGCGAGGTCGTAGAAGTCGGTCTGCTGTCCAAACACCCATGGCATCATACCTCCGTTCTCCAGCAACTGTGAGTCCACGTCGTGAAGGATCATGCTGTGAACCATGAGGAAGAGGTACGGCGAAAGCGGACATCCTTGTCTGATGCCGGATTTTGCACACAGTACGTCGCTGGTATTGCCGGCGGCCTTGACTTGGAATAATTGTGAGGTGTAGATGCTGCTGATTAGGGTGACCATGGCCTGTGGGACCCCATACCGTTGCATCGCCACCTCCAGCGCCTCGACGCTAACGCGGTCAAAGGCCTGTTTCCAGTCAAGCAGCAGGACGCAGAGGGACGTATTTGTGCGCTCTGCCCGTTCAAGTAGTCGACGAAGAATGTGCACCGGCTGTGAAGTCGATCTCCCGGCCCGGAAGCCATACTGTGAGGGCCGTAGTCATTCGTCGATGGCTTTCTCCAACCGTTGCTGAATGATTCGCGCCATGAGTCTGTATGCGGTGCTCAACAGGCTGATTGGACGATAGTTGTTCGGGTCTGTGAGGGAGCCCTTGCCCTTGTAGATCTCCACCACTAGCGCCTTCTGCCAGTCCTGTGGGATCGTTCCTGCTGTGAGGGCTTCGTTCAGAATGTCCAGCAAGTAGCGGCGGTTCTCTTCCGTCATCCATTGCCAAACTTCCGTGGGGAGGTCGTCCACCCCCGCGGCCTTGTTGCTGGCTGCCTTCCGTAACGCCGCGTTGAGCTCCTCCATCGTGAACGGGTCCGTGTTAACGGCGGCCTGTGGGGCGATGGGGTCTCTTTTGCCGGTGTACGGGTGGGAGGGCGGGGCCCACTGTGAGTCGGCCAGGTGCTCCGCGAAGGTCGCGGCCTGTTTGGACTGGCTGACTGGTTTGCCCTTGGCATTATGGATGGAAACTGGCCGCTGCTTGTAGTCTGAGCGGATACGTTTGATCCACTTCCACTTCATCCTGGCGTCCATCGCCTGTTCGCTTTCCGCTAGCCGGTCTTTGAGCCACTAGGTTTTGTCTTTGCGTGCTTGCTTGCGGACCTCCTTGTTGAGCCTCGTTTCCTCCTCCGTGTTAGACTCTTCGCGGGCCTGTGAGCGCTGCTGGATCAGCTCCCACGTGCTGTGTGTGATCCAGGGTTGCTTGGGAGGGTGTGGCTCCTTGGGTATGTGCTGACTTCTGGTTGTAGTAGGGGCTATTTCCCCTCCCCTCCCCCAGGTCTTGGTCAATCTTTCCCAAAGCCATCCTAGAGCTTGCCCAGCATCTCCCAAAGTTTTAGAAAGATCTTCCCAAATGATGATCAATGAAAAGTTACGAAAAAAATACATGATAATTTCTGTTGAAATCTGAACACCACAAATACACACCGCCCCGGCCACGTACACTGAAAAAAATATTGTCCGTACATCGTTCACAAAGCCTGACTCCACACCAGGAATCCCATGTCGTTACATTCTGAAGCCCCCAGATCAACCATGCTTCATCTAATGTGGACCTTCCCGCGAACAGTAGGGATGTCGGATTCTACCACACTCTTGAGAATCCTCATCAAGTGGCCTGGGCCAGTCCAAAGCCGGCGAAGAGGAGGAGCGCGCGGGCAGAGGAAAACCTGGGCACCAAGGAGCCTTTAAGGGATTTAGGGTTTGGGATGTCTAGATGCCACAACGTTCTTAGAAAAGACTTTGCGTATATCTGGGATGAAGCTGAAGGGTTTCTCAAATTTCTGGGTCGATAGAGTGTTAGGAGGCCTTCTTGGGGGTCTTTAGGCCAAGGAACCGTACAATTGGGCAATACAGACTCGGGCGGTCATGAGGCCTTGAGGGACCAATACTTGGGCAGGCATGACGCTAGAGGAAGTCCTAGTTTATATGGAGAACCCCAGTATACAAAACCCTCATCTGCAAAGACTCCCTAGGTTACATGAAGGATCCCATTACAGCATCAGCGGAGAGGCCTTGGGATCCCCGGAGGCTCTTGCGCCAGGTGTCTTGTGGACAAACAATATACTATAATATACGATAATATAATATACTATAATACACTAAGAGACATGTCATCTTGATGCTTTGTTCGGGCTACGCGTAAGTAAAGGGTACTTCCAGCCGTGGTTCCTAGGGTACTGGCTGCTTCTCCAGGTCCAACAAGGACGAAAACTCCTACTGCCACCGCAACCGCCACCGCCCCCACAACACTTCCTGGCTACGTCCACCAGACCACTGCAACTACAGCTACAGCTATTGTTGCTAACACTACTCCTGCCCCTGGTCCTAGGCCCACTCCCACCTACTCCACTGTTTGGACTCCTCCTGCTGCGGCTGCCAATACAGCTGATGATGCTCTGCTGCACTACTACTACTGCTATCGCCACTGCAACTGATATACTGCTAGTATCTGCTAGTGCTACTGCGGCTGCTACCGCTACCGCTATTTCTCCTGCTACTGGCCCACCATCTGGAAACAACACTGGTAACGACAACGACGAGCACCACACATGTTGCAACTTTGATCCCCACTGACCAGCACAGGCACATGATCGAATCCGTGAAGGCTGTGTGGAAATCTCGACGCGAAGCGTACCGAGCACGGCTTTTGAGCCAGCTGGACAACGGCTTCGATCTACAACTACAGTGTTTGTTCTTTGCTGTAGCTCCATAGCGCTAATGAGCTTCCCAGGCTCGAAGTGCACATTCACCTAGTCTGCAAAACCCTTTGGAACGTCGGTGTGATAGCACAGCAACTCTCCGGACGTGTGCCCTGAAGATGTTAAGTTGGCAGCGCTGTCTCTGACTCTTGACTCTGAAACCTAGATTCCACGTAATTTTCCATCTGATTCTCCATCATGTCCCTATGTATCCCTATGCAACCCGTCTATTACGCTTCTCATGTCATTTCATTATCCCTACACAGCGTCAAGAGTGCACTTGGACCCCAGAGTCCCCTCAACACCAGAAGCATTTGACTTGACTCTAGTATGCCGCATTAGGTCGTAGGGATAGGGTCGCAGAAGTGCTATTTGACCGTTATTTAGGGATGATATAGGCATGACAGAGAAGATATAGGGTATAGACTCCAAAGATGGAAACAGAAACTGGGCTTCTCTTTGGGTTACACCCAGGTCTCAGACTTCACAAAAGAGCCTTCATTCGGAACGGTGAAGGCGTGTGGGGAAATCCCTAAACCGCACTTAAGGCAGGCGAAGGCCTCACAGCTCTGGAGCAGAATGGCCCGGGCCACTTCCCCTCTCTCCTGCCTACCGCAGGGATTCCGCAATAGTAGGATTATTGAACTGCGGGAGGTTTCATAATAGAAATGCGATAAAAGAATACAAGTCACCGGTGGTTGCCACCCCTGTGAGATGCTGTCTGCCCTAGGGAGGAGCTGCTAGAGATTCACAGTCTGCGAGTCCGCAGCGGGCAGTACATCTCCCGCGAATTGCGGGTAAGCCGGTAAGCCTGCATGGTCAATGTCCCCGCCCCTAGCACCTGAGGAGCTCTGTGACAATGGACCAAGACTGCGCCGAGACCTTACAAGACTTTGCAGACTTTACTGGGAGAGTCTCCCAAGCTTGGCCCATTTTCAAGCCTCCAAATCGTTCACAGCTAACCTGTAGGGCTCGGTTACGGAGGCTTGGGTTCACCACGGTAAAGCGAAAGCTGTCAGCTCAATAGCTCAGATTCTTCCTCCTGTTCTGTTCTGCAGCATGGGACCTCTCCGCTCTCCAAAGCATCGAATCTAAACCGGGATGAAGCATAAAACACGCTAGCAAACTTGGACGTGCCTGCTGCCACCGGCAGTCCCTTACGAACAGAAACAAAGGAAAACTGATAGACCTGGCCAAGCTTTGCCAGAAATCTACCACCAATTACCTGACTTTGCCCTACTTTAGACATCTCTGCTGGGGTCTGGACGCAAGCGGTGGCTGCCGCAGTCTGACAGGCTGCATTGGGCCGCAGTCGCCTTAGCAGCTATCAAGAACAGTGACAGCCACTGATACTGTGACAAGCATGGCTGCTGAAGCTACAGTTTTTGCAGACATCAATAATGCGGATGGCGGCAGCAGCAGCAGCAGCAGCAGCAGCTGCTACATCTTCATCATCGTCATTGTCACCACATGTCACCACCACCACCACCACCACCACCACCACCACCACCACCACCATGGCCATCATGGCCATCATCATCAGAAGCAAATCAATTGGATTGCAGTTGTTCAGCAGTGGGGCTTGCAGTCTGGACGGCGCATATCTACATAAGCTCTATCGCTGGAGGTCTCGCTCTACCGTTCCTGGACATGCTGCGGTCTCCTGTTGACTACAAAGCTCCGTCAAAGGAGCCAACAGTTTTGAGAAGCTATACAAGTGGCTCGGGAAGAACACGCCATACCATACCCCAAAAAATCCCCAGAGGTTGCAAGGAGCGCAGGACAGTCTGTGCCCGGGATCTTTCTGCTTTGGGGGCGTGTAGGGTTGTAGGTCTTCTTTTGTTCAATAAGTTTATGTAGGGTGTAGGACACGACTTTGAGAGCCAACCACCTGAATCTATAACTAGGCGTCCAGGGCGAACTCCTTGCACCCAAGCCCTGAACCCGCTCATCATTGCAACCACCTGAAGAACAAGAGCATTCCTTGCTAAACCACTGTGATTCCTGAGCCGCATGCAACTGCAAAACACGAGATCTCTTAGAAGAGCCAAGAACTGCGTTCACTCCTCTACTCCATTTCTAACAGGAGCACAAAGACCATATGCGAGCCAACCCTCACAGCATGTTCAGTCAGTTATTCAGACAAGACGCAACCACTCTTGGACGAGTATCTTTCCCAACATGATTGATCCCTAAACTCAGGTTATGACTTCCGTGTCAGCTGGCCGAGCAAGGCACTTGCTAAGCGCCATTGGTGGCCTCTCTTGACAAGGACTTTTTGCTGGGATGACGGGAAGTGTAGTTCTCTTGGAATGGGTGTACACTAGGGATGCCGGGATCATGTGAGGGGTACAGGCGTCCCTACTAGGGATTATGTGGCGGACACGTTGAAATTACCTAGTATGAAAGCCGAACTATCGACGCACTTGGGCAAAGTGCCTCGCAGACTCAGGGCCTCTCACATGAATTTCTGACGAGCACTGCTCAGCCCCTGTGACTCGAGTTCAACTGCACGCAGCAGGACTTCAGGAGTTGCTCTGGATGAACCCTGCATCCTAGAATCCTAGAATCAAATCTCTAAGACTCCCCGGTCCTCAGGTCCTTTGACCCTGAATTCAACCGCATTAGCAGGAGCCTGAAAGGAAATACAATACTTCAGGTCCCTCAACAAAACCGCAACGCCCTGCTCAGTACCCTCATTCCCAGGCGGACTTTGTCATGTCTTAGGATAGAGGTGACCACTGCACGAGCCAGCTCCACTTCCACAATTTGTCGCTACCAGGATTCTTTATGCCCTGAACACAAGCAACCCTCAAATGCCAGGACAAGCCACCAAATGCTGAACACCGGTACACGGTCAACCCCAACATCCCAAGTCTCGAAGTCCTACCCCTGATTCTCCAAATGTCTGCCTGACTGGCAAGCACTGGTGGCGGTGCTGTACGTCACCTCATATGCGCTTGGGGAGCTACAGCGGCGCAGAGCTCAGGAAGCAAGACGTGGGGATGCTAAATGCTAACATCAGGATTCAGGGTTCAAGGCGTTGTTTTAAGAATGTGCTCCGGGTACTGCCTAGGCGCTACCTTTGAGCCTGCATCTACGATGGGCCGCAAATGCAAGCAACGCGCTCGAGCACAGTTCCGATGAATCAACATTGCCAATTTTCAGGGGAAGCAATATGTGGCTGAATCTGACTGGAGTCAGGGATGTTGGATAGGCATGAGGAGCTCTTAGCACTTGATCGAATACCCTGTGCAATTGCCTTGGATAGGAGCCTACAATTGTGTTTGCTGCGCAGTCACTCTGGGAACGCACACTCTTTTCGCGGAGAATGATGTTAGGAATTTCCGAATTGTTGCTCTTCTTGCTGCTCTTTGAGAAGCATGGTCGAGAAATGCAGATGGCGCCGGCCTGCGAGCGTAGCTAAAGATATTGTTAAGTAATAGGCCCTTTTTGGCGCCCTAAGTGCTGTATGCTCAAGTAGTTGCTGTGATGATAGTCCTTGTCACCAACGAAATGCCCGGAATTGGGCAACTGGTAGCATAGCTCCATCCTGCCAGATGCCTTAAGAGGAATTAAAATCTGAAGGCCTACGTAGAAAGGCTCACTATGCCCGGTCCTTTTGCCGAGCGGAGAAAGTTATGGCTCATGACGTTGTCTCAACCTTGGCTGCTCTCACGGCTTTTCTGAGGGTGCACAACCCAAAGCTTCTTGCGACATGTCCATTGCAGGAGACAAGGTGCTAGTGCAACACTTCAAAGATGCTGAGTCCGTGTGGAATCCTGTCAGGGCTGACCATTCCAGCTGAGAAAACTACAGCTCAAAACCTCACTTTTCGGGATTTTCACAGGTCTGAGCTGTTATCAGCAGTGTTGGTTGTTCGGACGGCTCCCATCCATTAGCCTTGGATGCCCCCTCAAAAGGTCTGCCAAATTCAAACAAGAGGATGTATCCTTCTCCAGCAACCGTGTTCTCATCCAAAAGATAACGTCACCAGACAAAACCCTAAATCCAAGCGAGATAGCGCTGGCGGCCACGCGGGTCCTCCAACCCCCAAGGGCTGTTGTGCATTAACGCAACCTCAGGTCGAGTTTGGGTCACTCAGCTTCGTTTTCAGCACTTGAATGAGAAGAGAAGGATGGAAAAGATGATAATATGGCCGTGTGGCGACTACAATGACTGCCAGTCATGGAAAGTCGCCAGCTATGATCGGCTTACGCCTTCTTGGCCCAGTCAAAGCTGGCCGCCTGCACGGAGGACTCGCCGGTGTAACCCAGCTTCTCCTTCCATCCTGGGTAGATCTGGTCGGCATCCTTCTGGAAGGTCAGGAAAGCTCCCTTGAGCTCCTCGTGGGTCTTCGCAAACTCGATCACACCGTCGCTCAAGCTGATGTTG
>CAJNIZ010009320.1:0-13526 GCA_905231905.1 Symbiodinium pilosum
GCGCGCGCGCGCGTGTGCGCCCTGTCGGTTGTTAGCAGGTAAAGGAACAATGAAATGGAAAAAGGAATGTGACAAGGAAACGCAAACGGAATTTATGAGGACATGCAGGGTTTTGTGTTTACTTGCTGGTTGCCTGGCTTAGGGAGCTTTTGAATGGGAAATGAAGTGGAAGCTACTATTGAGGGTCTGGGGCTTAGGTTTGCTAGGTAGGGGGCGGAGGAATGGAAAATGAGATGGCAGCTGCTAGTTGGGGCCTAGGGTTTCCCCTAAACCCTAAACCCGAAAAGGTAGGGAAAGTCGGAATGGATCCCTATCGTGGCCCGCATATAACCTCAAGTAGCAGAGTCGTTTCCATATAAGGCTTCCCCAAAATTAGGGGTACCATTTTAGGGGTCCAATAATAAGGATTATAGTATTTTGGGGTCTATATTGGGGTCCCCCTATTTTGGGAAACTACCATATTCTTTTCCATTCTGGGAGGTGGGTTCTTGTTAAGGAAGCCCTCTGAGTCTAAGTAGTTGGAGGCTAAAGTTTCTAGCCCTTGGGTTTAGGGTTTAGGGTTTTTGGGGAGAGGTGTGGAAGAGGGTATCGGGTAAATCAAGGTACTTCCGGCCCCCAAATCCTAAATCCTAACTTTCAGAACCCCCCCCCCCAACTTGCATCAGCACCTCAGCGACTGTCAGCCACCTCAAAGGCGGGGCTCAAAAGTCCCCAGCCTTGCTAAAAGGTTTAGGGTGTAGGGGTTACCCAGACCCCCCAAAAGGATCTAAAAATTAGATCCCCTAGAATTCTATGGGTCTAGGGTTTAGGGTTTAGGGCAATTATATAGGGATTATATAGGGGTTATTATGGCTTTATGTAGGGGATGTAACCTTTAGATCCTCCCAGGGGTCTGGGTAGGGGTTTAGGGAAGCAGTCTAGATGGTCCCAGGAGCAGTGTGTAGTAATGAAGGGGGCTGAAGACTTTGAAAAAGGTTTTGGGGTAGACATAAAACGAGAGCAACTTAAGGGTCGTTGGGGAATTATGGTTTAGGGTTTAGAGTCTAGGGCCGTTGGGTGTTTCAGGCATCTACACCACTTCAGTCTAGAGCTGGCAAAAGACCTGGGAACCACCTTTGGAAGTAAGATGTCGACTATATACACTCTCCCAAGCTAACATGGAAACCTATATAGCTCCCTACTAAGGAGTCTTTAATTCATACGCCATATAGAACCGCTGGCTATCCCCATCAAAAATCTACGAGCTCAGTACTCCTGACCTGCTCTAGCCTCAACCCTAACCCCTCAACCCGCAACCCTCAACCCTCACACCTAAGCCCTTTACCCTAAACCCTCAATCCTAAACCTTCAACCCTAAACCTTAAAACATAAACCCCGAGCTTAAGGCTGTCACTTGGACGCAGTAAGAGGTGTAACTGAAAAGGCTTCATAGCTTGAAATGTAAGAAGAGAACGGAGAAAATGTTTTCCTATACGCTGGTCCTTACATTATCCCTACAAGTACACTCTGCTTCCAGTTTTTCTTCCAATACCCAAACCCTAACCCCCAAACAGTTGCTTCCATTGGCGTCTTCCCTAAGCCCTAAACCTTAAACCCTAAAGCCTAAACATCAAACCCTAAACCCTAAACCTTAAACCCTAAACCTTATTCCCTACTCACAACCAGCAAGATGATCGCAGGTGGAAATTATCCCAGTGCTCAGCTTGAAGGACTACTAGTTTTGCTTGTAGCTTGTGTTACAGGCCTTATAACTAGGGTGTAGGGCTGTATGGGGTTTAGAGGTTGAAGGTTTGAAGATTCAGATATCAAGGGTTTAGGTGTTTAAAGACTTTAGGGGTTTTCGGGTGTAGGGTTTGAGAATTGAGGCCGTAGATCATCAGGGGTATAGGTAGGAGTTTGAGCAAAACAGAAGCGCACTTCGATTGGCGATCGCGAGTCCGGTTTTTGCACATCGAGAGCCAATCATGAAAACATGATTTCCGTGTGTCTATGTAGTGCGCTAAACCCTAGATAGTAGTTTCCATTTAATTTTCCATTATCCCAATATAACCCCAATCTCAATATCACCCCAATATAAACCCTTGCGTTGGCGCCAGCTGTCTTGGTTGCCGCCTCGATCACCCTACTATTGGAACCTGGAGCTGAGGAAGTACACCCTGAACCCCACAAGTAGGATATAATACTTGCCTTTGTGCTATTTTTTTGAGGTTCTGCGCTATTATTTTACTTACTTTCGGGGTCCAGGACCTTCTAAATCGATGGCTTGTGCCTATGCTGACTGGTGCTGAGTAGAGAATGAGGGAATCTAGTCCATGTACGATAGATTCCCTTCTTCCCCACTAAGAACCAATGAGTTGGGTCCTGCCCCCCTCAGTAACAGTTGGATGATAATTATAGTATGGTTATATATAGCCCTTAATAGGACCCCTAATATAGACTGTTACTGGGTGGGGGCAGTACCCAACCAACAAGTATGATTTTCCCAGGGGCCCTGTTCTTCAACCTCCGGAACAACTTCCTGTTTTCCCTGAATAGCAAACCGGTAACGCTTTTGCTGCATGTAGGCATGGAACTCCTAAACCTAAATCCTAAACCCTAAACGCTAAATCCTAAACCCAAAATCCTAAACCCGAAACTACCCTGCAATCCTTGAATCGAGTCTTGAAGCCGCAGTGTCCCCTCCCCGGAAGTTTTAGCTTAACCCGTAAGAAACACCCTGTATAAAAGAGTCCTGCCATTTGGAAGCAGGGAGCTTACTATGTATGGGGATCCCTGCTAGACTAGGCGACGGTACTTGGCGCTGGGAATCCCTGCTTAGACCCAGATCCCCTCCCAAAACGTTGATCACCATGAGCCCTGGCTGCCGGTCTAAGGTTTGAACTAAGAAAGAGAACTGAACTAATATGGGGATTTACTAAAATTTGGGTTGCCATTCTGGTGGCCCCTATCAAATGAGGATCATAGTATTTTGGGGTCCATACTGGGGCCCCCCTATGTACGGAAGTTACCGTACATCTCTGTGCCAGACCCTTGGCCCAAAGTCCCCGAAACCCTTCACCCTGAACCCCCCCTGAACTGTTAACCCATCAACCCCTGCAGGACCCCCTGGAGAAGGCTCCCTGGGAAAGGCCATCGTCGCTGTGTGTCCAGGACTTCTCACGAGCCCAGTTTCTGTCAAGAGGTAATTGGGGGCTTCCCAAAATTAGAAGTACCCTTTTTGGGGGTCCCCATAATAAGGACTATAGTATATTGGGGTCTATGTTGGGGTCCCCCTATTTTGGGAGACTACCATATATACATAGTTTATAGAGGGTATAAAGGGAGAACAGAAGAGAACATGGAAGCTACAATTCAGGTTTTAGCTTGAACTCCAGAAGCTGCTAGGAGAAAAAGAAGACTACACAAGGTGTGGGATGAAGCGCCAAGTGCCATGTCTAAAGTGCGTTTCAATCCCCTAAGCTCTGGATAAAACACCCTGGATTTAGAAGGGACGATAATCCAGCAACAAGCATTGCGTCTAAGGTTAAGGCTTTGCATATGAGATTGGGACTTGGGATAGAATTCAGTACTGAAGCCAGGGTGAAATAGTAGTGTTGCGAAACAATAGTATATACGGTGATGTCAGAGCCCGGGGGGAATTCATTCTATGAACCCTAAGCCCTACAACCCAAATCCTAAACCCTAGCCCTAAACCCTAAATCCTAAGCCCTAAATCCTAGCTCCTAAACCCTAAATCCTAAGTGCTAAACCCTAAATCCTAACTACTAAACCCAAAGCCCTAACTACTAAACCCTAAATCCTAACTACTAAACCCTAAATCCTAACTACTAAACCCTAAGCCCCAAATGAGGCCCTGTACCAGCCCCGACTTCCTTTGTGAGCCGCGGGTTGACCATTGTAAGGCATGCTAGCGACCTCTCCCAGAATGTCTGTATATCCCCCTACGGTTTAGGGTTTAGGGTTTAGGGTTTAGGATATCCCCCTATCATAATGGGTGATATAGGGATAATGGAAAATGAAATGGAAACTACTATACTGGGCTTATGGTTTAGGGTATGTTCTCCCACTGTAGTGAAAAATCAAATGGAATGACCTGCGAACTCGGACTATGTTGGGGCCAAGAAGGATAATGTAGTGCCAAGTTAAGGCATGGTTGTAAGAAACGCCCTAAACCCTAAACCTTAAACCCTAAACCGTAAACCCTAAACCCTAAATCCTTACACTCAAATGCTTCCATTCTGCCACTTCGTCTCCAAGCTGAGACTTCCTTGCCCAAGCCCTCCCTAAACCCTAAATTCAGGATTCTAGGCCCCAACTACCAACTGGCTCGACGTTAAAAGCCATATTCGTTTCCAACGGATAGCTCCTTGTTTTGTGTGTTCAGGGTTTAGGGATGTGCGTGCCCCAAAATAGCGTGTCTCAGAATTAAACTGTACTTGCAATCGTGGGCCAGTCTCGGCTGTTGCCATGCTCCCTTTAATAGAGGGAATAATGGAAAATAAAATGGAAACTACTATAGCATATAGGGGTAATATAGGGATAATGCAAGAAAGATGGAAACTTATTTGACAACTACTCCTCTGGCAGAGTCCCGGGACCGCCTTACAGTTTGTCCCGGGAGTGAGGGCTGTAGGGCCATTGAGCATGGATTAGGGTTTAGGGTTTAGGGTTTAGGGGTCGAAGGGCAGCCCCTACCCCAAGCTCTCGAATCTCGTCCTTGTTCTAAATACCCTTGGAGCTGGATGCCTCGGCAATATTATGCCCCTGTTAGCATAATTAGGATAGTCGTTACTATCAGAACCCTAAAGAAATTCGGAATTCTGAAAATTCTAGAAACATTAAACCCTCTACCCTTCTCTACACGCCCTGCGTACCCTACAGAGTTCCGAGATATTCTCTCTGAATTCAAGGGACACGGAATTCCAAGAAGCCCTTCCAGATGCTTACTTATGCGTAGTAGGTTGAAGGCAGCTTAGTTGGCATCTTGTGAGAAAGTGCCAGCAATCATCTGTTTTGGGCCGGCAATCAGGAAAAAACGTCTTCAAACCCCGGAATCCACCAACTCCGTTTCCTAAATCCCTGACTGCAAGCTTTCCCTAGGACTCCAGTTACCTAAATAATGGGTTCTGGGTTCCATATTCCCTATAGTTACATAGCCCAGTAACCTACTATTTAGGTAACTGGGAGCCCTAAGTTTCCGGGGACGCATAATTCTTCGAATTTGGAAGCAACCCAAACCCTGATACCTGAACCCTGTCTGAAGTCAGGAGGCCCCGTGGGCACAACCGCATGAATTGAAGCTGCGCGCCTGCACTGGCATAGATACTGCTGCCACCAATTGAATAGTTGAAGCAGGCAGGGATACATGGGGTTTGTGGTTTAAGCCAAATAAGTATTCATGAAATTGAAAACGAAATGGAATCTGCCATCATATGGCGCTTTATAGGGATCAGAGGAAGGATTTTCTTTGCGGGTCATTGGTGAGCATATTCAGTGTTCCGTAGGTGTTGGTGGGTGTATGTACCGGGGGTTCTATTTGGTGGGTCATATACTTCCCCAAGCAGCCTGCTACAATTACGACGAGGTTCCCAATTGGCAGGCACTGAAAGCACTTGGACCACATGAGTTTAAAGTATCATACCTAACTCTCAGCCCTGAATCCAGCTCTCTGGTACACATTGCAATGATTGTGGTAGTTCATGATAGATGGTAACCCTAAACCCTAAACCCTAACCCGCGGGTAGATAGTATGGGCGCTACTCATCCACATTATCGTATCCTTACCCTACGGGTGTTGGAGTTGAAAGTAATCATATGTGTTTTTCGTCTAAACTCCTTAGAGGGGGGTTATATAGGGGATTATATAGGGGATTACTATAGGGGTTATTGAGGGGGATACTAGGAGTTTAGACTATAGCTCATATGCTTTCACAACGCCGTTGTTGCAACATTTCTTACAACTCAAATTCCAACACTAGCCCTACGGGTCCAAGTACCTAATAATCATATACACATCCCAAGTACTTAATTATTGGGTACATGGACCCTCTGGGTAAATTGTTGGGTATTTGGACCATTTGGATTGTAGTAGCTCCTTCCCTAAGGGTCCAAGGACCTAAATCATAGGGTTTTAGGGCCCAAATACTATAATATTAATGGTATTTGGGCCCTAAAGCCCTATTACTTGGGTCCTAATACCCCTATATAGTCCCCATATATCCCTATATATCCCCCTATAACCCCTTTGAGGGGACCCTATTATGGGCTTTGTACTAAGCATCAAGGCCGCTTCCTCCGCTCACAGCTTCGTCGCTTTACGCAAGGAGACGATCTGCACCCTGGCGGAGCTTGAAGGGCTTCTCATGTGAGTAGTATTCTATTTGGGGATACTATGGTACCCAATATAGAATAAGATTATATCCTCCTTTTGGGGTATAGTATTTTATATAAGGAATATAAGATCTCATGTGGGGGTTGAGAGATATGGGGGGTTTCCCGAAGTTAGGGGTACCCTTTAAAGGTGGTTGTAGGGGTTACAGGGGTTATATAGGGGTATATAGGGTTTAGGGTTTAGAGTTTGGGGTGTGGGGGTTCCCCAAAATTAGGGGTACCTTTTTGGGGGTCCCCGTATAAGGACTATAGTATATTTGGGTCTATGTTGGGGTCCCCTTTTTTAGGGAGACTACGATGTATGTGGTGTTTGGGTATTGCAGCTTACGTTTTCCATAGTCTCTCGAAATTGCATTCCAGTATTGAGGCTCTATGATAGCAAGCTCCCCTGACTGGGGAATAGCAATTTAGCCGAGCTTCTGTCTCTGCAGCTCACAAGGGGACTCGTCGCGGTTCTCTCGTCATGTGCAATCCGAGCACTTGTTTAATTTAGCGGGACCCCCCCCCCCTCCCCCGAAAAAGAAATTGAAGGCGCCAGATCAAAAGAATGATTGGGCCTCCTGGAACTCAATCTAAAAAAGACTACGAATGCTTTCCCGCGTCGTTGGAGCTCTTGGACCTCTATTGATTAAACAATGAATAGGAATGTATTGAATATCTCTATTACCAGGATTGGTTCCCAAG
Organism: Symbiodinium pilosum; assembly: GCA_905231905.1. Lineage (NCBI taxonomy): Eukaryota > Dinophyceae > Suessiales > Symbiodiniaceae > Symbiodinium > Symbiodinium pilosum. The sequence goes on from CAJNIZ010009320.1 coordinate 7,075, forward strand.
AATTTTCTTTGAAGGTAATCCCTAATTGTAGCTAGTCTTCGGACGCCAATTTTACTTCAAAAATTCTTTAAATCTGGACGGACCCTTTAGTACAACAAGCGGGGCGGATGATGAACCTAAGCCCATCACTCCCAACAGACCCAAACTAAAGCAAACCTTTAAGCAGGGTACTGCCCCACTCATTCGAAGTTGGATAGATAATATTTATAGTAGCATATATATAGCTCTTGATATGACCCCTATTATAGATCAAGTTGATGGGCAGGACCCAACCTTTAAGCATAAACCGTTGGGTGTGGGAGGGGTTTTCAGGCAGCTTGGAATTGGAACCTCAAGCCCTATGCCCCGAGCCTGAGCTTCATTAACATGCCGCAAGCATGCTTCTGGTAGGGTTTACGGTGCCGTGTTTTGGGCGAAATGTTTAGGACATGTAAACGACCACCAGCACTGGCACCACCGTCACAATCACTAACGCCGCAGCGGCGGACGCCACCCGCGGTTCAAAGGCTCCTTGCCGCCTCCACTGTTTAGGATGTAGTGAGCCCAGGCGTGCGCTGCCAGCACCCAGCACTCTCTCTGAAAAGGACGCCTCAGGCTGGTTCAGGGTTTAGGATTCTATGTGCTTGTTGCAAGGCTCATCTGAGTAGTGATTTCGGGGGTGTCTGGAACTTGGAGTCCCGTTTCGGGGGTCTCAAGCATTCAGGATTATAGTCTGTGTGGGGTCTATTTTGAGGCCGCTTTTCCATGGATACTACCGTAGGCGCAGGTACGTAGTCATTATCCCACTTGCGATGGAAATGAGGACAGCTTGGGTATTGTGCGCGCTCTGTAACTGCTGGATCGTATTCATAATAGAGTTATGTATCCCCAAGCGTCCAAGTACCTGATAATCATATACTTACCCAAAACCTGTACTATACTTAATAGTACCCAAATCCCAAGTACCTGATTATTGCGTACACGGACCCTCTGGGTATAGCCCATGACCATTAGGCTGTTACATGGTGAAGGCAGTACCTAAAGGACAGCTTTATGCTTGCCATCGATAACTGCAGCTGGGTTTGTGGGATTCGGGGACTCTTGGCAGGTTAGGCTCTTTCTTATCATTGAAGCTGCCAAACCCAAACCCTAGAACTTAGACATCGTATCCTAAGAAGGGACCACACTGGGGGATAGTCGTGCGGACTCTAGGGATATGTGGGGAAACTTCACCAGTAGAAATTACAGGGATATTTAGGGATATCTAGGGTTTAGGGCTTTCAGCATGGCTGGCGTCAATCTCGAAGCCCTCTTTGCCTACTGTGCACTGGCAGCGCTACACCTGAACAAAGTTCAGGGGTTCTCGAAATCACCCCACCTATACTTCCCCGTTAGGTTCCCCCAAGTTGGCCTTGAATACGTTGAATGGATTTGTCAAGGGAAAACCTTGTGGTGCTTAGTGGAGGTGATGGGAAGGGAACCCCTCAAGGTAGACCTGATGGTGATGTTTATGGCAGAGGGGGGAGGGTGGTGGTGCTTGAGGAACCCCAACAAGTAGACCCTCAGACCTTCCAAGCTAAAAAAGAACCGCTGAATCCTTACAATCCTGACCCCTTACAACCCAAGCAGATCTGAAAATGAGGATCCCAATTTTGAACTGAAGCAAGCATAGTCCTCTTTACAAGGAATCCACAACCGGAACTCGTGCCCTTGAGAAACCTCAAAGCGATCTGAGATTCGCATTATGGGTTGGGGCTTAGGGTCTACCAAGGGCTCCTATGTAGTTGCTTTTTGGGTTTGCTATGGTTTTTTCGCACGGGATTGGAATATAATACCCAAAAAGGAACTACATAGGAGGGTCTGGGTAGGGGCTTACGGTTTTGGTTTACGGTTTCGGGTTGGGGTTTAGGTTTTAGGGTGTGTATAGCCCTGTAACCCCTAAGCCCGGAAGCGTAAAACCAAAAAAGCCTGAACCCGACCACAAACCCTAGATACCCAAAACCCACACTGGGAGTTTCCGTAAAGTAAGAATACCTCGTTGGGAGTACCTAGAGTAAGGCTATAGCGCTTTGGCATCTAGAAGGTGGCCCGCTGGTATTAAAAAAAGCCCGCCACATCCCTAAAGTGACTGGTGCTGTAGGGAGAGTGGGGGGTAAGGACCCCCATCATTTCCCGGTATGAGGGGTCCCCATGATAAGGTCTAATGTTTTGATATCTTTATTGGGGTTTCTTTTTGTTGGGGAAGCTCCGTCTCTGCCTGGATCACTCTACACTCTAAAGCCCTAAACCTTAAAACCCTGAAACCCTAAACCCTACACCCCATAAGCCCTAATCCCTAAACCCTAAAACCCTAGACCCTAAAACCTTAAAACCCCAAACCCTAAACCCTAACCCAAGAGTATCTGAGGCCGAGGCTCGCCCGAGCTCGCGCATTCTGTGTCGCAGTCTCTTGGTGATACAAGTCTGAAACTCCAGCGCTTTGATTTTTTGTTGCCTAGAGGGTCCATGTACCCAATAATTAGGTACTTGGGTCTAGAGTAATAGTGATTATAGTACAGGCTTTGGGTAAGTATGTGATTATTAGGTACTTGGACCCTTAAGGTTCGAATGCTTAGGGAGGTAAAAATTCAGCTTTTCGCGGGAGAGTGGGGAGATTGGGACATTGTTGAGCATGCTTTTGCATCGTATTTTCAAACAAATGGGAATTCGCGGTCCTTAAATTGGCGGGCCCCGATGTAATTTCCTGATTTGGGGAACAGTAATTTAAGCGAAGCCTCCAAAATAATGCATGTACAAAGATTGTATTGTAAAAGTATCCCAAATCCTAAACCCTCAGCCCGCCTAAAGATGATTAATTACTATGTGGAACCAGACCCTAAGCCCTAAACCCTAAACCGCAACTCAGGCTGTCTGGAGGACAGTAGTGGGGCTTTTTGTTTCTGGTGCTGAGTGCGGAGTGAACGAGGGCTTCAGGTTCAGGTATTTAGGGGTTTAGGGATTAGGGTTTAGGGTTACGAATAGTTGGCCAGTATATAGGGTGTCTATAGGGGTTATATTGGATTAACATGGGTTATATTGAGCTTAGATTGGGATAATGGAAAAGAAAATGGAAACTACTATATGTGGTTTAGGGGGTTTGGGCCAGTACAGTGTCTTTTTCCACAACCCGGAGCCCTCCGTTTCTTCATTCTCTGCAAAGCGCCAGTTGGTTTTGTCTTTTGGCTGTTGCCTAGCCCAGCCTAAGCGATGGCGCTGTTTCCGCCGATTCGGGGCATTTCCGGAAGTCCCTAATCTGCGGAATACAGCACTTGGTAGCATACACAGGCACCCCCAAATGCCTGTAGGGCTGCGCTTCGGGCTGAACGGTGCTTGTAAGTACTGCTTGAGCTCGCGAGATGTTACGATAAATTAGTGTCCATTTTTCCTAATGGGGGATAGTAGGGAATCAGGGAACATTATATCTATGGGGTTGGGATCAGATTCCCCAATTCCGTGCTGACCACTAGTAAGCCCAAGGTTTGCTTATTGTTTTTTGCTTGAAGCTCGGTTGTCAGTATAAGAAGGATCGACACGTTTTCCATTCTGCTAATCTTCTGCTGTTGAAAGGCGTCTTCAAGTGGGTAGCTTCCCTAGATGATTCCTACGTAGCCCATATACCTTCCATTCTACCAGCACCAGCCTTATGTAAGCCTTATGTTCGAGTTCCCACCACGTAACTCCCACCTCAAAACTTCTAAAACAATGCAGGAAATCACAGCAAGCCGAGTTTCGGCTTGCTACATAACGTGAGTTTGGGCTTCACGGGTGCCAAGTGCGGGATATGCATCATGACGTGGGAGTCCCAGGAGATTCAAAACATGAAGGCCACCCATATCAGTTACAATTAACCCACCTGTCAATTTATCTGTCTTCCTTCCTTCCTTCCTTCCTTCCTTCCTTCCTTTTTTTGCTTCGCTCTCCCTCCCTCCCTTCCTCCCCCCCTGTTCTCTCTCGCTCTCTCTCCCTCTCTTTCCCTCTCTCCCTCTTTCTCTCCCTCTTCCTCTCCCTCTCTCTCCCTGCCTCTCTCTCCCTCCCTCTCTCTCTCTCTCTGTTTCTCTCCTGCCCCCGTAAACGCTCGCTGATATCCGATCTACCTTCACAGCTTCCTCCCATCAATGCTATCCCTACGCCTGGACAATACATATTCCAGCTACGGAGGCTGCTGCATTTGTGGTTTTGCGAAAACGAAGGCCAAGTGGTCCTTTTTTTTCGGAAGCCAGCGCAATAACGATAATAGTATATGGGGGGGTACATTACCAAAACCCCATATTTGGAAGTACGCCTCTAGGGTTGCTCTAAGAAGGGGTATGTCTGGGGGAGCCAGGGAATGAAGGGCCGATGATGGGACTAATGTAGCTGTAGAAGCGTAAAGATTGCCAATATGATTTCCTCATTTGGCCATCACGTAGACTCCTTACATACTATAAACCGATTACTGGAAGTCCTTACCAGGGACTTCCTTCTTTAGAGACCCTCTTTTTCCAGGTGATTACGATTAATTTGTTTACAGGCAAATGTTAGACAGGTTCAGCCTCTCCATCGCTCGGCTGTCAGCTGCAACAACGGGCAGAGAAGCCTGACGCGTGTCTGCCTTTGATTTGTATGGGCATAGCTCACTCCAGTCCAGATATCAAATAGGCCCGAATCACAAGGGAATGCATAATTATAGCCCAGTCTTTTCTTGTTTGCCCCATGAAATGGTAACCCCAATATAACCATAATATTACACACTATAATGGGGTTATGTAGAGTTTATATAGGGGTATTTACTGCGCAAAGATGGTGTTTAGCCAGAGCCCGCATTGCCGTGCAGCGGCGACTAGCGGCGCGAATGTCGCGAGGACGCTTAGCCACGAGGGGATGATGCAGCGATTGAGGTTTAGGGTTTAGGGAGATTATAGGGTTAACGTTTTAGTGTTTAGGGTTAGTTTACACTGGCTAACAAGTTTCTTACTACGACAATTGTGTATTCCTTCAGCTACGCAGATCATATCTGGACACAGATCATGGTGATCTCTTGTCACTCCCTGCCGCAAATCATACACCCTGCCACCCTCTTAGTAATACGTACCTTGGGTCGATCCCCCCCTAACAATCCCGCCCCTAAATACGGAGTTAGTTTATAGGGCTTTAATTTACTTGCAATTGCCCTTCTTTGGCGCCCATTACTGGGTGGGGGATTGACCCAGTAATTACCCCCAATACACTACTTTCATGTATCAAGGGGAATCTTTAATTGTTGGGGGAGGGGGTTATCAAGGACTCGAGGACAAGGACGGCTGATTTGCGTACGCTCCATAATCCGACCTAGCTGAGGATTTTCACTAGGCCCCCCAGTAGTACCCTTTTCCCCTTTTATATTAAAACTGAAGCTTAGACCCCAAACTCTAAACCCTAAACCCTAACCCGTATAGGGGTTACTGGGGAACCTAGTCCAAGCATGATGGTATTAGTGGACAGTCTGCGTGGATCAGAAAGCATATAAACGAGAAAGGGCGTAATCAGGAACGTTTTACTAGCGGATACAGCGTAGTCCGGCAAATGGAAGGGATATGAAAAGGAATGGCTCTTGTCGTGCAGTGATGCTAGAAGCGATAATTCGAAGCTGTTTCGTTCTGAGGTTTAGTTCAAAAGTTTTTAGGCTCTCATGCTCGAGCCTGGTAATCTTAGCAGCAAATTTTAAGCCTAATGCTTTAGGCTTGTTCCATTTGGAAGCCGAAAGGAGTCTGCAGATGTTGTCTTCGCACAGTGCGTGGCATTCAGCTTTTTGGCCCCCCTGGTCCTAAATCTTGACACGCACGTAGCATGGCTTGCTCAAATATTTGCGAGCCTATCCTAAGTAGGAGCAGGATTTGCCGCAGTGATTTCTGGAGTCGTCTTGCAGGTGGAGTCATTCTTCATCTTGATACAGGCCTCGTCGGCTGAACATGCAAAAGTTAGATTAAAGCTCTACCATCCATGCGGGCTCTGCGCAGTATCTCTTTGGCCTATAAACCGTGCATGCAATGCGCAAATGCGTGCATCGCTGTGCGATGGATCATGCATGCAAGTTTTGAGCTTCTCATAGAAGAGTCACCTCCTGATAACTCAAGTGCAGTTTTTAGTAGCACCACCATCGTGTGATCATGTCAGGTTCAGAAATCATTTGTGACATGGTCACCAATTCATGCCCCAAAAGCCTCCTCTTAAGATGCCGCGTTTGTCAGCCCCCAGATTTTGAAGTCAACCCCCCCCCCAGATTGTAATTATGAAGCTTAAGCTAGCTCTCTTATCTACTAAGGTAGGTAGTATTGCCATGTCAGGCCATGATTTGGTTGAAGACAGGCATCCCAATGCATTGGGATCGCGCGGGCCAAAACACCAAAAGCTGAGGGTGTTGACCAAAGCAGAGCGGGGGGACATGGAATAAGTCTCCCTCCCTCCCTCCCTCTCTC
>CAJNIZ010009321.1:0-13525 GCA_905231905.1 Symbiodinium pilosum
ATGTATATATATATATACAAATATACAAATATGTGTATATATATACATATAATGAGAGAGAGAGAGAGAGAGAGAGAGACAGAGAGAGAGAGAGAGAGAGATGCGTAGCATGATATGCCCCCCAAGCCCTGCTGCAATTAGGTAGGCCCTAGCCACCCCTTGTACATCCCCTCCTTCAGCTGCCCTTCTTGGTACTTAGGGACTAGCTGTAGCGCTGCTGGCCGTGGCATGTACACCTCCCCAACACGCCTTTTCCAACACGGGAGTTAGGGCTTAGGGCTTGTAATCACCCTGCCCCTAGAATTTTGACCCTATCGTTAACAGTCACATGAACTACAGTCGAGGTCATGTAGCCAACAGACATGGGTCCTTATCAGGGAAAATAAAAACGCCTCTACTAAACAACCAAGGGGACCCCGGTATCCAGTCTATGGTAAGCGCAGCATTGACACTGGCTCATGTGATAGTTCTAGGGTCCTTGTTATAGGAGCTGGGGTAAATGAGATCCCCCCTGAAAGAGATTATATTGCATCTCTTAACCTGGACCCTCGACCTGAACTTTAGGTGCCAGCCCCTAAGAACGAAATCCTTAACCCTAGAGCCTAAACCCTAAAGGGTTTAGAGAATTTCCAAGCCCCAAATCTTGGATCCCAAATCTGGAATCCTAAGCCCTAGATGACCAGAGATCGTACACAATTAAAACTCCTAATATATGAAAGCCCCCCGGCCCCCCAAATGGTTAATATTCCCCATATATACTACAGTGCACGACAATGGGAACAGTCAATGGTTTGATATCAGAAGGCTGGGTGGAGGGGGTTTGCCATTAGGGGCATGTAATTCCTATATAGCTCCTGTACAACCCTAGTTTGCATGGCTTTTCCAGGTTCTTGTCCATTTGAGTCTGCGCTAACGGGGGAGATATCCCTAAACACTAAGCCCTGACCCCCAAAACCCTAATCCATCCCTAAACCCCAAATCCCTAAACCCTAACCCCAAAATCCCTAAACCCTAAAACCAAAATCCCTAAACCCCTAGACCAAATCCCAAAATCCCAAAACCCTAAACCCCAAAATCCCTAAACCCTAAACCCAAAAATCCCTAAATCCCTAAACCCTAAACCCCAAAATGCCTAAATCCCTAAACCCTAAACCCCAAAATGCCTAAACCAAAAATACCCAAATCCCCTTAACCCTTGAAACTCCTTCACAAGCTCGCAGCTCAGGAGGTGGGCGGTCCCCTTCCCATCTTCGAGGACGAGGCCCTGTTCTAAGGTTTAGGGTTTAGGGTATAGGGTTTAGGGTATAGGGTATAGGGTTTAGGGTATAGGGTTTGGGTTTGAGGTGTAGGGTTTAGGGATTTGGGGTTTAGGATTTAGGGTATAGGGTGTTCTAAGGTCTACCTAAACCCCAAAAAATATATGTTTAGGGTTTAGGGTTTAGGGGGTTTAGGCTACCAAACCCCCAAAAGTATGCAAAATAATTGCCTTGGGGCCTACTATTATGGGTTTAAGGCTATTATCTTATATATGTCTGGGTTTAGGTAAGGTTTAGGGTATGGGGCCTGGAATCCTAATATACCTACTGTATACTATATGTAACCTTAACTGTCCCTAGAATCTCCCTAAAAGGGCCAAGGGCCCATGTTAGGAGCCCATCCTTCTAACCTTAGACCTGCTCATACTCAACATCGGTGAAGCTTTTAGGGTTCAGGGCTGCAGGTTTAGTTAGGATTTAGGGATTAGGGTTTAAAGTCCAGGGTGGTAGGTTTAGGCTTTAGGGTCTATGGTTCAGGGATTAGGGTTTAGGGTGGCTGGTTTAGGATTTAAGCTGTAAGGGCTGGCGTTCACGGGGTAGGGTTTAGGTTCATTATCATTTGAGGGTCAGGGGGACTTGGCAAGTAGGTTACTGCTTTGTGTCTTATAATTACTAGGCTCCCCAGTAAACCCTACATAATAAGGGTAACTTAATGAGGATACCCCCAAACAAAAAGTGTAAAAGGGTACTACTGGGGTACCTAGTTAATAGGGGTTGAAGTTATACTACTAAGCCCCCCTGACCCTCCATCTGCACAAACTTCCAAGTAAGGGTGCAACCCTCCCCAACCCTCAAACCCTAACCCCTGAAACCATAAGACTCTAAACCCTAAATCCCTGAAACCCTAAACCCTAAATCCCTGAAACCCTAAGACCATACAGTAAACCCTGAAACCCCCCTAACCCTAATCCCTAAATCCCTGAAACCCTAGGACCCTACAGTAAACCCTGAAACCCTCCTAAACCCTAAACCCTAAAAACTAAAAACCAAAAAAAACGTAAAAGCACCCCAAACCCTCAACCCTAAGCCCTAAACCCTACATCTCTAAAACCCAAAGACGCTACAGTAAACCCCTGAAACCCTCCGCCTGTGGTGTGCCGTGAGCTGAAAGGTGAAGAATGGTGGTGGCGTTTCCTGCAGCATTTAGGGTTTAGGGTTCAGAATTTAGGGTTTAGGGTTCAGAATGTAGGGTAGTTGAGTGTTCAGAATTTAGGGTTCAGGGTTCAGAATTTAGGGTTTAGGGTTCAGAATTTAGGGTTTAGGGTTTAGGGTTCAGAATGTAGGGTTTGGGGTTTAGGCTTCAGGATTTAGGGTTTAGGGTTTTAAGGTTCAAGGTTTAGGGCTCAGGGTCTTAAGTTTCATATGGTATCCTGTGCAGGGTTCAGGGTTCAGAGCTTAACTAAATTGTAAGTATGATAGTTGCAAACTGTGACTTTACAGGAATAGTGCTTAGCAAAAGGAGGATTTCGGCTAGGTCAAGGATACCAAAATCATCTTGTTACGGTTAGGTTTTCGAGCTGATGTCTCGGATTTACGGCTGTAAGGCTTGTCTCATAGATCTACAGGGTTGCCCCACTCTCGTCCTTTGGAGCTTCTGACAAGCACAAATTCTGATGAGATATGCAAAGTAATTAGGGTTTAAGGTTGAGGAGCCACTGTCGCATGCTCACTCTTCATGGGTCTCTAGCACCCCCGTTTTTTTGTCTAATTACTACTCTCACCTTGGATATCTAGTTCCCCAAAATAAGGCTGACCTGGCAGACCCCCAAATCTTGTAGTCCCCCTTGTGCGAACTCTCATTCCGATGAATAATAAACTAACATCAAATTTCTAATTTCTAAGGGCTCAAATCCTCACACGCAACCCTCAACCCTAAACTGTAAACCCCTAACCACCTCAACCCCAAATTCTAAACCAATCCTACAGACCGGACCGAGTTGCCGCGAGTTGTAATTCCGTGCGATAGGCTGCCTTGTCTCTCGTTGCAGTACTACATCAAAGCGTCCGTTTTATATTGGATTAGGCGAATCATAAACTCATATGAGCTATAGTCTAAACTCCTAGTATCCCCCTTAGTAAGCCCTGTAGTAGTTCCCTATATAATCCCTTACATAACCCCCTTTAAGGAGTTTAGACTGTAGCTCATGCTTAAACAACGCAAAACGACATTCCAACATGTTCAAAGCTGCGTTGAAGGCTGGCCGCGGTTAAAGGGCGAGCTGCCAAAGTGGAAGGTCCATTGGGCGATTCGACCGAAGCTGTAACTAGGCTCCTCCACTCTTGCCTTGGCTTTGGGCTACCTAAACCCCCAAAATATGTAAAATAACAGCCCTATGCCCACAATAATAGCCATAAAGGCCATTATTTTACATACTTTTGGGGTTTAGGTAAGGTTTTAGGGTCTAGGGCTTGACTTAGGTCTTAGGGTTTAGGGCTGAAGGTTTAAGTCTTATAGAGTTTAGATCTTGCGCTTTTGGCTACAGGTTTAGCAAAGAATTTCGGCCTTAGGTTTGGCCCAGGCTTTTGCGTTTTGGGTTCAGGGTTTACGTTACTCAAGCTAACATGGAATCCCATGTAGGCAGCTTTCAGGGAGCGCAGTAGTCACTCGTTTAGGCTTCCGCGGGCTCATGATTGAGCTTCCCTATTCGGGGCGTAATGGGGAAAATCGTTCAGGGTTATCTGTCACAAACCAGGCATCCGGGCAGTCATGAGAAAAACAATGGATTTGTACGTGAGCCCTAAACCCTAGCCTCTCTCTCTGTCTCCTCTCTCTCTCTCTCTCTTCTCTCTCTCTCACTCTCTCCCTCCCTGTCTCTCTTTCTCTCTCACTTCTCACACTTTTTCTGTCTTTCAGGGCTGTAGGACCCGGGGGTCCCCTGCGGAGCATTGCTCCCAGCCCGAACTGTTCGAGTCCCACATTGGTGTGAACCAGGAGGCTCAATGTGCTATTCAATGCTTGTTTTTTCTCTCTCTTTTTCTTTCTCTCTCTCTGTCTCTCTCCGTCTCTGTGTCTCTCTGCTCTTTATATATATATATACCTATCCCTTATATCCCTTGTGCATACTAAGTTCCATGAAGTAAACCGAAACGCTAAACTTTAAACAGTTATCCCTATTTTGACTCATTGTTCGGGGCTTAGGGCTTATAGGGATGTGCCGGGTTATACAGGGATCCATACGTTGCAGGGTTTACGAATTTTGGAACTTCTCTTGAACTTTAAAGGGCTGATGCAGGGATGTATTCGGCATATAAGGATCTGTAGGTTCTAGAGTTTACGAGTTTCGTAGCTTCTCTACAGCTTATAGGGCTGTGGCCAGGATGTATTGTCTTATTTAAGGATCGGTAGGCTCGAGAGTTCCAAAACTGCTACTTCTCTAAAACTTCAGCGTGCTCACGCAGGGATGACTTGGGTTATAAAGGGATTCACCGGTTCTAGAGTTGACGACTTTTGCAACTTCTCTGCAACGTTAAAAGGCTCGTGTCTCGAGTTATATAGGGATATGCGGGGTCCACGGATTTTGGAAGACTCGAAGGTATGGAGGGATTGATCAAATGATATCTGGTCTATAGGTTCTAGGGTTTACGGGGAAGGGAACTTCTCCACAACTCCGAAAGGGGCAGTTCCACGCTAAACCTCCACCCGAAAAGGCAACCCTGAGCCCTCATCCCTAAAACTTGAACCCTAAACCTTAAACCTTGAACCCTAAAGCGTCATACCCCAAATCGTTACATCCATATATAACCCAATGCATTCCTGCAAACCCTGAACCCTGAACCCTACGCAACCCTCAACTTTTCAACTGTCCATGGCCCTGCGGCCTGAACCACACACCCCAAACCCAAACCCTGAACCTCAAACCCTCAACCTGTTTAGCCTACTGGGGGTTCGGGGATATGCTGTTTGGGGACTATGCAGGGATTACGCTCCCTAATTCCCTCCTAACCACCAGTATATTAAAGCTCCGAGCCCGCAAGTAGGCTAGGTTTAGGGTTCTATAAAAACTGGCGTTTTGAGCTTATACAGGATTCAGGGTCATAGAAAGTACCAGCTATTCTCAAACCTACCCCCGTCAACATCTTCAAGACTCTGAGTCGCTCACAGGCCCCTAGACCTCAAACCTTAAACCTCACACGCGGTGTAGGGCTTATTTACCCAAACCCCGAAAATACGTAAAATAACAGCCCTAAACCCAGAAACTTAACACTAAAGGCAATCATTTTACATATTTTTGGTGTTTAGGTATGAGCTATAGTCTATAAACTCCCTAACACAGGGAGGCTATACAGGCCATTGTATAGGGGATAATGAAATGGCCATATTTGGGCTTAGGGATGTTTAGGGTTTTGGGTTTAGGACCCTAAACCCTAAACCCTAAATCCCTAGCTCCCTAAACCCTAAACCTTAAATCCCTAAACCCTTTACCCTAAACCCAAACCCTAAACCGTATACCCTAAACCCTAAACCCTAAATGGCTAAACCCTTTACCCCAAATCCCTAAACCCTATACCCTAGACCCTAAACCCTTTACCCTGAACCCGAAACCCTGGGAATATAACCCCTATAACACCCATATACTATAGTAGTTTCCATTGTTCCATTCTCCCTATATAATCCAATATAACCCTAATATAAACACCAATATAAACCCCGATACAACCCATTATCCCATCTTTGAAGCTCCCAGTCGCTCAAAAGCAAGGCGAGGAAGCGGCACGGCTCCACGCGATGCGTCGATTCGGCAAAGCGGGGAGGCATACCTGGATTGTTTACCTAAATTCCAAAAGTATGTAAAATAATGGCCTTTAGGGCTATTATTATGGGTTTAGTGCTATTATTTTACATATTTTTGGTGGTTTAGGAAAGGCTCAGGGTATTAGAGTTTAGGGTAGAGGGTTTAGGGTTCAGGATTATTTTCGTCTTCTTACTAGTTTAGGGTTTAGGCTTTAGGGTTTGGGGCTTAAGGTTGCGGATTGTGGCTTAGGAATGGGTTTAGGGGTTGGCGTTTAAGTTGTTGTGGTTTAGGGTCACGGGCTCAGGGTTCAGGAACATACAGGAGTATGCCGGAATACTGGAGAACCCAGTGGAAAAGGACATGGTTCATTCAATGGAAACTGGGATGATGAAAGGATGTGGTTACTTAATTGCGGAATGATATCACGTTATGAATGATATCACACTATATGGGGTATTACCTGCTTGTGTCTCGGGTTCTCCCCTTCCTGGCAATCCTTTGCCCTCCCCCAAACCTGAAAAGGAACGTACCTCAAGGAGCTCTAGCTTACCAGGGGTTAGCAAGGAAGAAGGAATATATATATATAATCGTGTTTAGGGTTTGGGGTTAGCAGGAAATAAGGGGATCTGATATACGGGGAGTATGTAGGGATCCTATTCCCTGATTCCCTACTAACCACCAGCATGCTAGAGCGATTGCAATGGTTGGAACCCATCGTGCCCTAGACCTTAAAGCCTACTTGGAAGGTCAGGGGGACTTTCTAAGTAGGGTAATAATGGTGATATACCTAGGGCTACTACAGGGGCCATAGGGTTACTAATCCACCTACTAAGACCCCCTAATCCTCCCACTAAACTCCAGACCCTACAACCCTAAACCTATTTGTGCAACATGCAGCTCTCCTCCTGTGATCATTTAGGCTGAGGGCTTGTGGCTTAAGTCTTAGGACTTAAGGTTTCAAGTTTTGGGCTTAACGTTTAGTGACTTAGTGGTAGGTTGTTTTAGAGTTTAAGCGCTTTGGAGATGCTGGGTCCATGCAAGGGCGCTAAACACTTCAAAAGGTTTGGGATTCATAAGGAATACCAGGGCGTAGGCGATTTGAGACCTAAGCCCCGAACCCCATGCTCTATAGCATTTAGTTGACTTAGAAACCCATAACCCCCTCCAGTCCTTTGCAGAGTCAGGCCCCAAACCTTCGATCCGCAAGCCTAACCTCGACTTCTTTGACCGTGAACCCCAATTAAAGGCCCAAGTACTCAAGAATTTGGTACTTGGGTATAGGGTTTAGGGTTTTGGGTTATAGTAATTATCGTACAAGTTTTGAGTAAGTATATGACAATTGGGAACTTGGACCCTTGGGGGAGCACCTTGCGCCCGAGGCCTTGAGCCCTGAAGTGGCGTCTACATCGCAAAGGCCCGAAACACTGAATAGAGATAGCCATAGCCCTACTTAAGCCCCCAATGTATGTAAAATAATTGCATTTAGGGCTATTATTATGGGTTTAAGGCTATTATTTTACATATTTTTGGTGTTTAGGTAGTGCCACGTCGTTTTAGGCTTTAGGGTTTCGCTACACCCTGACAGTGTAAGGCAGATGCCTGAGAATTTCAATATCATGTTGAAGTCCATTGGGAAGCACCCTATGCCATAAGCATAGAAGGAATCTAGGACCATGATTTGGTAAGTATCTAGGCCTCTGAGACCTAACCCTAAAGCCTAAACAATAATCCCTGAACCTTAAACCCTCAACCTTGAAATCTGAATCCTAAGTTTAGAAATTGTTGGTAGTTTCCACGAATAGGTGGCCCCAGTAGAAACCCAAGAATACGATAAACCTTATTGCGGGAACATCAAAATGGACTCCTAAATCTTAATCATTTAACCCTTAAACCTTAAGCCTAAAACCCTAAACCCCAAACATCACCCGGGGGCAGCATCAACAGGTTGGACTTGGCTGCCTCCGTGCGGGCTGCTTGTGATAGTAATATAACAATAACCGGAGAAGTAGTCATAGCAATAAGAGATAAGACTCAGATACACGGAATAGCTCCAACAATAATTGTGATTTTGATTCTGATCACCATAATGGTAGTAATAGTAGTCGCAGGATTGACTACTTCAGATTCTTTAGGGTTGAGGGTCTAAAGCTTTGGGGTTTAGAGTTCCGGGGTTGTTTTGGGGCTTTGAGTGGAGAGTTTAGGCTTCAGCGTTTTGGGTTGGGGGATCAGGATTTGCGGTTCTAGGTTTGAAATTCAAGCTTCGGGCATCCAAACCCTAAACCCTCAACCCGGTACATAGCAAAACTTGCGGCCGCTGTTGACTGCCAGCATCAGCAGGACCATCAACAATTTGCTGTAGAAGCGGTGCTTTCCAAAGCGGATTTCTCCGCCAACCCTCGAACTAAGCGACAAAATCACAATATCCTAAACCCTAAACCTTAAACCCTAAACCCCAAACTTGAACCCTCAACATAGCATCACAAGCCCGTCTCCAAGCCTTATGAGCCGCAAACCACACTTGAAGGTTCATAAGCCTTGGTAACTAGTAGTTAGGGGTTATACAGGGATTATAGGGGTAATATTGGGAGAACGGAAAAGAAAATGGAGACTATTATTCAGGGTTATTTTGGGGTTATATCAGGGTTATAGCAGTACCTAAACCCCAAAAGTATGTAACATAATGGCCTCTAGGGCTATTAGCATGGGCTTAGGGCCATTATTTTACATGTTTGGGGGGTTTAGGTTTTGTTAACTAGGTCCTTTTAAAGTGGATATATGGAGGTTCGCGGTTTTGGGTTTCGGGTTCAGACTTTAGGGTTCATGGGACTTCAAAACTACGTAAAGCTGGGATCTTATAATGCCAGTTCGGGGGATTCGACGTAGAGTTCGAAGCCCAATTTGTCGTACTTCCTAAAACCCATGAACATTCATGTAAGGCTTTTAAACTCGCTTAATCTATCCCTCTAGCAACCCTCTGACTCCCTCTCTATCCCAAACCATGAATGTAGAGCAAACCGTGTTGGACAACTGGGCATGGGGCAACCGAAGTAATTGAAGGTTCTGACCGGGGCGCACAAGACTATACTTGGAGTCGGAAAATTATGGCTACCACCGAATATTTGGAACTCACGACCCTACCCATAAACCCTCAAACCTCTCCCCAAACCCCCAAATCCTAGGCCCTGAATGCCAAACCCTACAGTTCCTAATCCCCAAACCCTCATTCCTAAACCCTAAACCCTAAACTCTAAACCCTAAACCCTCATTCCTAAACCCTAAACCCCAAAACTCCCCAAGCCCCACCCGGCAGCCTCCACGGTGGCCTCTGGCGTCTTGGCCACGATGCAGGGCATGGGAAGGATTGGCTCGGCAGCGGCTTGAAACGAAACGCCGAGCCTCATTATACTTAGGGTTTAGGGTTTAGGGTTTAGGGGGTAGAGGGTTTAGAGGGTAGAGGGTTTAGGGCGTAGAGGGTTTAGGGTTTAGAGTTTAGGGCTTAGGGTTTACCTGTAACCCCAATTACCTACAGCTTAGTAAAGTTTAGTAGTGATGCTTAATTCTTAGGTATAACCCAGCAAACTGTAGGTAACTGGGGTTACAGGTGCACTCTAAACAGCATATTTGGAAGGGGCGGTCGGCGAAAGGGGGGCGGTGATCCCAGAAGCAACTAGGAGGCGAGTTCAACGATAAACCCCAAACACCCTACCTAAACCGCAAACAACTTAAGCCCAAAACAACCTAAACCCTCTCTCTCTCTCTCTCCCTCTGGCTCGGACTCCAAATATATGTATATGTATATATGTATATACTTTGACCAATATCCCTAAACCCTAAACCCCCTACATCAAGTCCACAAATGGCCCAAGCAGCTCCGGGCGTAATTTGTGCATTGTCCTTTCCATTTGAATCACATGCCCCTCTTGGGGTAATCTCCCTCATCAAGCCCTGTTTTATTTTTTGCCCTGCCACCCTACAACCCTACAGTAGCAGTATACATATATATATATATACATTTCCTCAGGAACCTTTTGTTCACCCTAAACCCCAAAACCCCTTAACCCTGAAACTTGGTACACCCATAGATCAACTATGGCCCAAGCAACTCTGGGCGTGGAGATCTGGGGCGATCTGCGCCGGAGTCCGAGAGCTGTGCTTGCGACCGAACCTCTTGGGCTGCTTTAAGAGATGATGGCGCCTTTTGGGGTTTAGGGTTTAGGGTTTAGGGCTATACATCCGGCTTATGTATACAGATAGAACTGCATATCTATGTGTGTATATATGAATCTATATCTAGAACTATACCTAGCTATAGATAGATGCTTAGATAGATAGATCGGTAAATAGATGGATAGATGGCTAGCTAGGTCAGTAGGGTTTAGGATGGGGGGGTTAAGGGATTTGGGGCAGGAGCCCTGTATAGCCTTATAACCCAACAAAAACAATGTACTTTAAAGGGGTCCTACATTACCCTATATGAGCCATTGTCTACACTCCTAGTATCCCTCTTAATAACCCCTATAGTAGTCCCCTATAGAATCCCCCTATATAACCACCCTTTAAGGAGTTTAGACTATAGCTCATATGGCCTATATGCTAGGTCGTCAAAAGCTATGCTTGCTTTTTGGGGTCTCCGGGATGACACGGCCCCTAGTATTTACCTAAACCCCAAAAGTATTTTACATTGGGGGGTTTAGGGTTTAGGGTTTATGGGGTTTAGGGGTTTAGGGTCTAGGGTTTAGGGGTTACCTAAACCCCAAAAGTATGTAAAATAATGGCCTTTAGGGCTATTATTATGGGTTTAGGGAACAATAAACCCCTGGACCCCTAAACCCTAATCCCTGAACCCCTAAACCCCCTTTCCACCCCACTTGCCTGATGGACTGGTCCCTCGGCCTCCGGATACAACTCCGCTTCTGGCTCAGACCTGACTTCCTAAACCCTAAACCCTAAGGGTTTAGGGCCTAGGGGTTAAGGGTTTGGGGTTTAGGGTCCTAAACCATACCTGGGCCCCAAAAGTAGACAAAATACGCCCAAACCACCCTAAGAAATAGACCAAAAGGCAATTATGTTACGTACTTTTGGGGTTCAGCTAAACTCTGAAACCTATAAACAGTTTAGGGCTTAGGTTGTCGTTGCTTTTTCTCTCCGGGGGGAAGCGTTTAGGGTTTGGGGGTTTAGGATTTAGGGTATAAGATTCAAATTTGAGGTCTGGGGCTACGTGGAGGCGACATACCGCAGTGAAACAGAACATGCCGTGGCAAGAGCGGAAAAAAAAAGAAAAAAAAAAAACAGCGTTATTCATGGATAGGTATATAGGCATATATGGATATATACCTAAACCCTAGGGTCTAGGGCTCAAGGCTTATGTTGCAGTTTATGTATCTGTTATGGGGGGATACATGAAGAGATATAAAGTTAGCCTGTAACGGTTTCCCAGAACATGGGATGGCTTCTTGAAAGTCCCCCAGAGCAAGGATGAACTAGTGGGATGTACAAGCGTGACCGCTCTTTGTGGAAATTTCGGACTTGGCTTCAGGACTTACATCCCTAAAGCCTAAATCCTAAACGCGCCCCAAGCCCCCGTCTCAGACCTTGGTCAGCGACTAAAGCCCTTGGGACAGGCTGGTGGATATGAGGCCAATGCAGGAACACGTTCTCCTACCCAAAGGCCAACTCCTAAATGTTAAATCCTATAGACCTAAGCCTTAAATCCAAAAAGCCTAAGTCCTAAGACCCTAAGCCCTAAATCGTAAAAGACTCTAAACCCAAGATCCCCAAATTAAGGGAATGTTGAGGTGGGGAGTCACAAAATGGGTACCCTGGCATAAAGGGTTAATGCAAGGTTCATGCAGGGATTACATGGGGCAAAACACATAATTTGAAAACATCCCTAAACCCTAAACCCTACACCCTGAGGTCAAAAGCAAAAAGGATCCGTAATATTCACCCGGTGGCTCCGTTGCTGGAAGATGGTTCGCCCCGGCCTCCTCCTCCCCGATGAAGAAATACCTAGGCTGGTTTAGGGCTATAGGGTTTGGGGTTTAGGGTTTAGGGTTTGGGGTATAGGTTAGGTGGACCCTCCTCACCGTAATAGCGCCTATGAGGGAATGGTGCTTATATTAAGGTCCTTGTATAGTCCTATCATAACACTGTTGCAGGGTGGGGGATCCACCTAAGGTATCAGGTGAACTTCCCTTGAGATAGACAGACAGTTAGCACTACTGTTGCTACAACATATACTGCACGACTGATACAACATATCTGCACGACTGAGTACACTACAGGACCACAATTCCGAAACTGTCGGGTGCCTGAGGTTATGCAGGTTTCTTCGTATCAGCAGAATGGCTCCCTCTAAGCCTCAAAGCCCTGAATCCTAAACCCTTGATTCAACTTAACTTAAACTCCCTAAGCCCTAAACCCTAAACCCTAAGCCCTAAACCCTAAACCCTAAACCTGAACTTAGCTTCATTTAACTTCCCTAACTGCGGCCCAGGCACTCTGTAGAAGCCACGCGCTCCGAAGCCGGCTGCCTTACAGTGAACTGTTCAGGGTTTAGGATTTAGGGTGTTTAGGGATTCGGGTTTAGGGATTAGGGTTTAGGGATTAGGGTTTATAGGGTTTAGGGATTAGGGTTTAGGTTTTATGGATCAAGGTTCCGGGTGTAAGGTTCAGAGACAGCACGCCCCATTGACACTACAAGGTACCATAGTGAGGCTTCAGAAGCTTTGAAGAGGTACCAATAATTGTGCAGAAAGTGGAACATTACAAATTAGAACTGGAAATAGATCGAACTTTACCACTATGGGCTATTAGACCTTAAGGGTACCTTAATCTACCCTTAATAGGCTCCTAATAGGGAATTTTAGGGTCTAATAGCCCATAGTGGTATAAGCCCCAAACCTTGAATGTACACGGGTGTGGGAGCTGTAGGAGTGGGGGAGGTGAATCCTCTGACCTACCCATATGAGGCATTGTCTAAACTCCTAGTACCCACCTTAATAACCCCTATGCCTATAGTAGTCCCCCATATAATCCCCCATATAACCCCCCCTTTAAGGAGTTTAGACTATAGCTCATATATAAGCGAAAACCTCAGGCACAAGAGGGTTTAGGGGATATGAGTAATTTTTTCTGGTGGTTGAACCTAGTAAGATAATATTCCTTCTATAAAAATACTATACCCCAAAAAGAGGATAGAATCTTACTCTCTATTGGCGTACCAGAGTATCCCCAAATAAAATACTACACAAATAACCCCTACATAATCCCAGTGTCCATTTCATTTTCCATTTTCTTTTCCATTTGATTCTCCATTATAGGGCCCTAAACCCCATATTATTGGGAACCACAGTATCCCCAAATAACCCTAAACCCTAAACCTTAAACCCTAAACCCCTAAACCCTTAAACCCCATTGGGTACCATAGTACCCCCAAATTAAATGCTACTCATTTGAGTTTTGGTTTTTATTCTT
>CAJNIZ010009324.1:20889-53249 GCA_905231905.1 Symbiodinium pilosum
CCTCGCAGTTCTTGCATGTCGAGGCTCCGGCTGTAGGCTTAGGATCATAGCAATAGTAGTAGGATTAGTAGTAGTTTAGGGTTTAGGGTTTAGGGTTTAGGGTTTAGGGTTAGTAGTAGTAGTAGAAGAAGTAGTAGTAGGAGTAGTAGTAGTAGTAGGAGTAGTAGCTGAAACCTAGACACTATTTCTGGAGGAGGCTGCTTATCTCATTTTGGGCATAGCACGGAACCCTTATGCTAACTTTGGTTATCAACCCCGCTAAGAACACCGTGCTGCTCAAAAGTCCAGAGCCCAACAAATTCCTAAGCTTGGGACATGATGGGTCTTGGATATGATTTAAAAGCGCTCGGTTCTCCTTGTCTTTTGATAAGAAGTCTTTGGTTCTCGGGCCTCGGGCCTTCAAATGGGTGAAAACTTACGTAAAGTTTTAAAGTTCAGGCTCCCTATCAATACTGTCTGGCCGGGGCTGCGTTGTGAGTATTCCGTGGCCTTTTAAGAAGAAGGTCAGCAATCCAACGCACGCTGTAGATGCCGGTCGCGTGCCGAGAGCCAAATCAGAATCACACCCCAACATGTTGGAGTCCTAGCAGCGTGCCCTGGGAGATTTGTGCCTGCTAAATCTGACTGATGCAGTACAAGTTGAGGCATGGAAATAAGATCCTTAGTGCTACTTTTTTATCCGTGGCGTCTGCTGTAGAAGAGTGTGACTGCAATGAGCCCTGTAGACATGACTCACCCTTCTGGTGGTCAAACATTGTCAAACAGGTCATAGGGGTGATGGCGCATGCAATTGTGATTGTTCTTTGTTGGAATATTGGGGCATCATGGGCCCAGCCTAAACCCCAAACCCCGAGGCGCCATTAAAGCAAAAAGCTAAACCCCAAGGCCTTGCACGCAGTTCCCTGATTTGAAGCCCTATATGTTATAGTAGTTTCCATTTTCTTTTCCATTATCCCAATATAATCCCAATATATACCCAAATAGTCCCTCTAAGCTTGGGTGCCCGAGGTCCAGTGGTTTGGTGGTGTCGGGTGGTGCATTCAGCAGCGCTGCAGGGCTTGCCGCTGACAATCCTTAAATTTCGGAGGGCCTGGGGTTTAGGGCTTGAGGGTTTTAAGGTTTTAGAGTTTTGGGTTTTAAGGTTTTAGAGTTTAGGGTGTAGGGTTGAGGTAGTAGTACAGAGCGTACTTTAACTATAGCACTGGAGAGTGGGGATTTGTTTTTGCCACGTGCTAGTTCGGACAATTCTGCAAGATTTCGTAGACATTAGTTCCTTCTTCCTGGCCATGAAACCTAGGCGCTGCTATAAATGTCTAGCATGCTGCCCAGGAGCTGAGTAGTATTAGGCTTATTAAGCTGGTTCTATCTATAGGAGTAATGGACAAGAACAAGGAGACTAATATGGCAACAGTGTCCTCGATCCAGTTCGGTTCATCTTGGCGCCGTATAGGATGTCAGGGTGCATGTCGCATTATGCACAGTCCCATAGGTGAGGTCCAGATTTTAAGCTCAAAACTGCAGGGTGGTCTTGCGAGAGAACCAAGAACCAATACTTGCCAGACCGATTCGCATGGTAGCAACCACCTTATAACTGTGAACACCCGAAACCCTAAATAGTAGTCTCCATTTTCTTTTTTCCATCATCCCCTATATAACCCAGATATACCCTATCTACCCCCTCCCCCCCCCCTGGAAGCAGCCTTGGAGTTCAGAATGATGCTAGGAGCTACGATGGCCCAGTACAAGCTTTTTTTATCGTGGCGGTAGCAGATTGGCATTCCCAGCCCCTGTGTAGATAGTGAAGCTTCTGCGATCAACTTGGCATGATACTGCCAGGATGTACCACCATTGACGGACATAAGCCGCGTCAGCCCCAAACCGTATAAATAGGAGACCCTAAACCCTAAAACCTATTGGAGCCTGCAAGGCTATGGGTCTACAACCTATCGAACCTGATATGCAACCGCATTCAGCCCGAATTCTGTCTATAGTTGTCTTGATGGCTATGCCTCAGTAAGAAGATACCAGGATTCGATGCCTGACTGCATCAAGTTTTAAAGTTCAATTGAGTATTGGCTTGTTGCTTGGGGTTGGGTTCTGCCGAATTACTAATGGCAGTGGCTTATAGTTCGACTCCTATGCCTATTGTCTTCTCTAGCCCTAAACCTATGCCCCGCCCATTTTCCGTGCAAAAAGGTTGTGTAGCTCACTTCCACAGCTGAAGCCCTAAACCCTGGGCAGTTATTTGAATCAGGGACAGTTACTAATTGGATTGCGGCTGTCAGTGGCTGTAGTTTTGACAACTTATAGCCTTGTTTGCGAGATGCAGGACACTTCTTTTGACTAGCTAAGAGCAGCCAAGTAAAGTTAGCATCGTGAATCCCTGCTACTTAGAGGTAAAAGCTCTAGACACAAATGGCTCAGTAAACTTGAGTCCCTGGCCTTTCCAATTCGATGAGCCTTCCGGGTTCCCAAGATCTGCAGGGGATCGAAGCTCTCGGAAGGTCTTGCATCCCCAAGCCATCTTTAAGCATTAGAGGGTTTAGGGGTGTATGTTTCTGGTGTGTTGGTGTTAGACTGTCCAGACTATGTCAGTTACCTGTACAGTCTATCAAATTCTTGTGCAGGCTGTATTTTGTTTTTGCGTTTATCTCTTGTTTCGTTTGTTTTCTTCTTGCTGATTTTCAAGCGGCCACCTTATATGTCTTGTCGTCAATGTGGCCTGTGGGCCCTTGATATGCATAGATAACGCGTTGCGGCTCTGTTGCCGTTCGAAGTTTCCTTTTTTTGTCGCCTTGAGTGTTACTGAAACATTGTCTGGCTTTCGAATATGTGGGCTCCCTTCCCACATGCGTCTTCGCACACCTCTCCTCCACAAATACGGCTCGCAAGCAGAGAGGGGGATGAAGGTGGATTGTAATTCATATGCAGTAGAGTGTGAATGATGTCCCAGTTGAATAACGAGTCCCCGCCTAGTGATAAACCTCCGCAATCCCATAATAACACCCACTAGCAACAAATACGCCCCTCCTATAGTGAGTGTGAACACCAATCAGTGGGGGAGGGGATCAAGTCCAAGCTGTTGGTCAGAGGACTTGATCTACAACTGTCGCAGCGGCTTTAAACCCTAAAAGCCTAAACCCTTAAACCCTGAACCCTTAAACCCTGAAGCCTTAAACCCTAAACCCTTAAACCCTCTATAAGTGTTAAGCTTGAAGGGGTGCAAGGCCTGGAGTATAGGACGCGGGTGCGAGCTGCATAGCCCGTCTCTCACCTGAAGAGCTGCATACAAGTCCGTAGAGTTGATGCCGAGACTTCCCCGGAGATAGCCACATGGGGGGAATCCCCCATGTTACTGTGGATATGCGCTTTCAGGTTTAGGGTTTAGAGATCCACCTTGGTACTGTTGATGGACAAATCCTGCGGGAACCCAAGTATGCTAGAGCGTAATTCCAAGGGCGTATTTTGTTTCATATATGGTCTTGCGGGACTTTGTGGATGAACCGTATGGCTGCAGTGGTGATGATCGAAGGGAAGACAACATAGAGAATGACATGAAAATGGGAGTTCGAGTTCTGTAGAATTCAAGCTTCAGATTTGTACAAGACTTGAAAGATGCAGTAACCCTAAATCCCAAACACTGACCGTGACTGCTGAAGAGCGATGCGCATGCCTAAACACAGCGCTTGGGCTTCAATTTTCAAGGTGGGGACGTTACTTTCCGCTTGTGCTGTAATGCTATGCTGACAATTGAAGTCCAGCAGTTCATGGGTTTCTTTCCTTACTACCCCCTCTCTACTACCCCCCTTTGGTCCCCCCTTTGATTAACCTGTCCCTTAACGTTCATTAAGGGGGAACCTAGGGGGGGTAGCATAGCGGGGGGTTGTAGGGGAACCCATGTAGTTACTCAACCTGCAGAACCTACCAGAACCCTGAACCCTGATTGAAGGACCCAACCTGCCTGTATCTTCGTCACTGCATGTGCCACCGGGGAAGAGCGGCAGCAAATTTTTCTGCGGCCAGCACCCAGACATGCGTCGGCTTTTGTTCCATCCTGCGACTGTGCTTGCAAGCTCCCAGCGCGTTAGGCGTATCGTATCGGCTTTGTAGACACATGCTGCAAGATGAGCGTCTTTTCTTTTTGTTTTG
Source organism: Symbiodinium pilosum (assembly GCA_905231905.1). Taxonomy (NCBI): domain Eukaryota; class Dinophyceae; order Suessiales; family Symbiodiniaceae; genus Symbiodinium; species Symbiodinium pilosum. The sequence goes on from CAJNIZ010009324.1 coordinate 25,039, forward strand.
CGGGATTTAATCGGCTGTGGCATCCAGACTCCGTGTGGGCAACGCTCGAATCTCTGAGAATAGCTTCGGACAGGATGTAATACTAGGATTTGTCAAGCCGGTGCTATGCAATTGGACTCTAGTGTAACCGCCCCTTCTGGAAGACATTTTCGAGCGGGCAGTTTTCTCATAAGAGTCCGTTTACATAGTAGTACTGGTACAGAAGGCCTATATGGGAGACTGCCTGCATGAGAGTTTGGACGTGTAAGAGCGCAGCTAAATTTGCATAAAGCCGACCTGTTTTGCGCGACAGGTGTTTTAGCGTGCTTTGTATTCCTTATCCAGTCTTGGGGCTTGCCAAAATAGGCTAGGAGCTTCTCCTCCTATAGCCGTGTACTAAGAGACACTAAAAGCCTAAACCCACAACGCACGTTTGCGGCCCCCCTGTCGGGGACCCGCAGCGGCTTTTGCTTGCAAACACATCTGAGGAGCCAATCGGAAACAAGGGGGAATCCTGACGGGCGGGCATTTATTTGGCTCGAAGACGCGTTGCCTTTATGATGTTGTTTGGAGCTCTTGTTCTTCCTGTTCGAGATTAACTAATTATCCCCTAAAGCCTTAAGCCTGAACTGTAGGGCCCCCTTGGCTCCATCATGCTAGGACGATGGCTAACGCCTCGCTCTGGCAAGACTTGCATGTTACTCCCGGGCGCTTGGACGTGAATGGGCAGGCAGCCCCAGAGTAGTCCAATACGATGCGAGTAGTGAGCGTCATCCGTTGCCCCATTTGCGACTAAGCTCTAGGCATGTTAGCAACAGGAAAAGCGCGCATTTGCAATGAACCCACGCCCCAGACTTGAGAACTGCATGGGTGGGTCGAAAGGGTGGTTTATGGCACCTTCCGCAGGGTGTTCAATTTTGAAGCATGCAGTGCAACTGAGTGTCTTGTATTCAGGAGCCCCATGCCTTTGCAAGCTAGCGCGCATCTGGTTCTTACAAAGCAGGTCCAGCTTTGGAGCCTTTACCGTTGCCCTTTTTGAGAATACTTCTGGAGGTAAGTCCCAAAGTCCCAAAGTTGTGGTATGTCCCTCTGCTGGTTTTCATCACAATTAGGCTTCCATCAGCCTAGGATTTTCAGCCCGCAGCAGACCCGGATGCTTGTGGCTGCCTAGTGCCTGGGCTCTGTCATAGTTTCAGCTTGTCAGGGCATGGGGTTCAAGGCTTTTGGCTTGTGGTTCGTAGTCCTTTTGGGAATCAGCAGCTGGCAATCAGAAGCAACAGCAACTGGAAGGCATAACCATCCAGCAGCAACTCGAGCCCCCATTGGTTGCGGACTCCCCTGCTAGGGCCAAGTACCCAAGAATCACATGGAGATTTCCCGAAGCTAGGGGTACCTTTTTGGGGCCCGCCTGCTTAGAGAAACTACCATATGCCTACCCAAACCCTGTACTACAATTACTCGTACCAAACCCCCAAGTACCCAAGCATTGGGTACACGGACCCTTGCCGTTAGTCTCACTCTTACAATCCTTCAGGTCGAGCATCCGGCCTTGGGTGACCAGGGAATACTGAAAAAAACTATCATCCTGCAGTTAGGGTTTAGGGCTTAGGGTTTGGGGTATAGTCCCCCTTAAGTAAATAGAATATGGCTTTGAGTATATAAGACAAAGATCCCCATATACCCCATATTCTATCTACTTCAGGGGGACCGTAGGTGTGACCATTTCAACGAAACCCACTGCACAGACCCCACACTGCCAACTTACAAACAAAGCAATGCCCCACCAGTCGCCAAAGGTATGGCTGCGAGTCAAAACCTTACGTTGGGCTTGTAAAACGCCTGGGCGGCCTACTATTGCTGACAAAGGCTTGCAACAAAACTAGCCGGTTTGTGGCGAACCCTCTGGAGGTAGGGTTGTTTTTGGGAATAGATGTACGAGGCATTCCCGACAGAGGCATGCCAGAACAAGCCGCTACAAAGAGGGCATCTAACAGGGGTCCCTAAACGCATAGGCCTCCAAAAATCATTTGAAATTTTGGGTTATTATAGTCCTCATAGCAAGCAAGAAATTCAGACCTTTAGTTGGGTTCTGAGGCCGGTTTAGAAACCCTAAACAACCCTAAGCCCTAAGCCCCAAACCCTATCAGCCCTAAACCCCTAAACCCCTTAGACTAAGGCAACATTGGGGAGACTCGCCCTGCGCCGGTGCAGAGGCTGACGGCTCAGCTCATCCCTGAAGGCTTGCCCAGCACCCACCGGTTGAACTAGAGGCTCCTATCGAGGTTTAGGGTTTAGGGTTTAAGGTTTAGGGTTGAGGATCCTATCTAGCTCCTTTTACATATTAATATGAGTACATCACATAAATATATCATATATCATATATTATGTTATATTATATTGTATATTATGTATGATATGTATACATATACACGCACAGACCTTGTTGGGTTGTTTTTTTGGGAGGTAAGGGTTATAGTACCCCACCCCATGTAGGTCATACTAGTAGGCAGTATAGGCTCTATAGAGGATACTTGGGAGCTCTAGGTAGACGTTCCGGGCTTCAAGGAAAGAATACCTAGTTGCTGAGTTCCAAGGCCGCGAAAAGGTTAACCTTTGCATTATAATAGGACTATATATACCCCCAAAAGTAAAAGGTTACCTACCCAGCTACTAAGAATAAGTCCTGGGAGATTCTGAGATTGAGAGGGTGCAGGCTTAGAGGTACTGGGCTTAGGGTGCAGGAGTGTGATTTACGCCGAGTTTTTGGCTGAGCAACTGAGCGCCTACACTGACACTCCTAAGCCTGAATAGCTGAGTGCTGTCGAGGAACTTAAATTTAGTTACCATAATGTGTATATAACGGTATATACAGTAGTCATTCTGGTTCCCCCATTAGAGTAACTTGATGTAAGTTCCTTAGCAGCAACCCAAATAACTGAGTAAGCGCGAATATTCCTCATCTGACCAAATCCGCATAAATTTTCCCTACATAATATACTAATTACAGTATACCATGCCACAACGGGAATGTCTCATATTCAGGGGGGTCTCGGACCCAAAATAAGGCTTGCTGTTTAGGGGCCCTCCCGAACAATGACATAGATCGCTACGCCTACCGTTGTGGAGTAACTCATGCTATGGCTTTTCCCCTAAGCCCTAAACCGCGTGGACACCCTCTTTGTCCCTCTTTCCTTCGTGGTTCGATGGTGATTTCTTCGGGCAGGTTTATGCTTCTTGTCCTGAGTCTCAAGCATCTTAAGCCCCAATGAAGCGAAATCGACATTCTCCTAGCAGTCTGCCCTGGTAGCTCATGTGGAGTTTATAAGACCTCATTTAAGGGTAGTTGGGGGGGTCTTAGTCTTGGTAAGCTCCAAGCTCTAAACCGATTAGCCCTAAACCCCTAAACCCGAAACCGGTAAACCCCTAAACCCTAAATCCTCAAACCCCAAAAACCCTAAACCCCCAAACCCCAAAACTGCTGCCCCAAAACCCAAATTTGAAATCGTCATCTTGGATCCATGAATTTAACCGCGCCTCTGCCCAGCGCGCTTGGAGGATCTAAAAACTGGATCCTGTCTGGAAACTTAGGGGTTAAGGGTTTAGGCGTTTAGGGCATCACCCTTGTATAGGCTGCATATGACGAGCTACGGACTAAAGCTAGTTTGGGGGGACCCATATAGGAATATGTGGGGCTTTGAGGGACCTATTAGGGAGTTTGCTAGAACTGTAGTCCAGGGCTCATATAATCCTGCATGTAATCTTAAATCTCGATCCTCTTTGTGTGTCTGAGTGCTCCTGGGTGAGGTTCCATCAGAGATCCCATGGCCCGGCAGTGAGCCTAAGCATCCTCAGCGCTGTGAACGGGGGAAGTGGGTGAGGGATAAATTCTGGAAAAAGGGTGTATCCTGAGTTTTCTTGGTTTAGATTAGGGTGTAGGGTTTAGGGTTCTAGGCGTAGATGGGGGCCCGTGGGGTTGAAGGTTTAGACTGGCTGCAGAAGGTGTCAAGACTTGTAAAGGATGCCAGATTAGAACTAACATGGAAGCCCATCAGATGAGCTGTAGTCTAAACTCTCTAACTGGGTTACATACGGGATTACATAGGAAGTACTTATGAAGGGGGATACTAGGAGTTCAGATTATAGCTCATATAGGCACCTTTTCTAACGGACCGTAGTCTTTGTGGGGACACTTGGGCTTCCATGTTAGTTTGTGGGAGTAGGTACAGTCTAAACTCCTTAACGGGGGTTATATAGGGGAGTACTATGGGGGTTAAGAAGGGGGATACTAAGAATTTAGACTATAGCTCATATAGTATGCTCCGCCCTCAAGCAACTTGAAACGTGTCCGGGTGTAGGCCCACATGGTGCGCGAGGCTTTGTTCTAGAAGGGTGCGTTTTGGCACCGGGGTTTTCCCAGCGAAAAGCACGTGCTTAGAATTCCTTTTCTTCATCATTAAAAGTAGTAAGCGAGCCATGATATGCAGTCATTGTCAAGATAGACTCTCTGCTTACCACTCATTTCACCCCACCCAAATATCCTCACACTTTTGCCGGCTCTTTTTCTGATGATGCCCGGGGTTGGATTTCGGGCTTCTCAGGGTCGGATCACCACAAAATTCCGCTGGCCTTTGCAATGCAAAAGTCCACCGGCGCCCTGTACAGCAGATTTTTGCGGACCCCCTGCCTGCACAATGAGCCCCGAGATACGATGAGAGCCTTAGAGCACTTGAATAGGTCGTTTTTGTTGATATTTTGGCAGAAATCACGTTTTGCTCGACGGCTGCCGTTTTAACTGGCAAAATGTCGAGAAAGCGTTGGGCACTGTGCGACTTAGGGATCACGGGAATTTGATGCGCATCATCACTAGACTCATCATATGCCTACCCGGACCACGTAGCCACGTAGTTCTGCATTTTGGCATTCAGATTACGCGCTGCTTCCAAAAATGCAGTCGCTGTCAGATGCTGAGGTAACTGCTGAAAGGCAAGGAGAAAGGGAGAGGAAGACGCAGAGAGTGAGAAAGGCAGAGAGAGAGAGATGTATAGGGAGATTCCCCCAGTAATAGCAAGAGGGATGAGAGGAGTGGAAAGGCAGTAGGCAAGAGGGACGAGCAAACAACCCAAGCACATGAGCCTCAACGCCCTCACACTGTGAATCTTCATTGTCACATCAGCATCAGAGTAACGTACCCTGAGCTCATGAGAAACTTCAATGGGAGAGGAAAGTACAGTGTGGAAGAGTTGCATGTGTTATTCAGTACTATTATTGGCTGCTTGAGGAATAGCCAAAATCTTGACTTGAGCAGTGTACCTTCGTGACGGAAGAATTTGCAGATTTTTCTCACTGCCTTTGCAAGTCGTAGCCTTAGGCCCCTGACCCACAGTTGACAAACGCAGAGAAAATAGGCCAGACAAGCCATAAAGATTCACGGAACGCACTCATGTTTCAAATTCCTACGGTGTCCTTAAGAGGGATCGTCCAGTCAGCAACCCTTCGCGGGAACGGCGTGTGCCGACGGTGCACAGACGGTGTCCCATGCGGAGGGGCAGATTCTTCGGGAGGCTAAACATGCAAAGGCACCTTGCTTGGTTCAGGAGGATTTAGACCAACCTAGACAGAGGCACATATAAGAAATGCGGAAGCCCTTTTACATACAATGCCAGGGGCCATAGTTTGTCTCATGGATGAACAAAGTTTGCTGTGATTGGAATGACGCCCTGGCTTTCATGACGAACCAGTGCTTCTGGGCAACATCCTTGTCTACAGCTACCGATTGTCAGGCGGCTGCTTGGATTTTGGCTTGAGCTTTCTGTCAGTTTCCACATACTGGATTCTTGTTTGCTTCGACCTGCAGGATAGTAGAAGTGGATGCAAGGGAACCATCTGGTGTTACCTGAGTGGTCCTGAGGTCAGCTGGGAAGCTCTTTGAATCCATACTTGAGAACTCCAATCTCGAAAGCCATATAAATCTTGATACATCTTGAGCCAAAGCGAGGTGTGCGTTTGGCCATCCCAATTTTCCAAAGGCATGGCTTTCCGATCCATGCTGAGGGGCGAGTTGTGCGGGCACACCCAAGATGTCCTTCGCACCCGACCCCGTCGACCATGTGGCCCCATATGAAATTCTTGGTGTGGAGCATTATTGCTGCTATTCCATCGATTTCAATCTCATAGTTTTGTTGCTTTAAACGCGGAAGAGTACGTTCATGGGGCATGCTGCTACGTCCGCCTTTGCGGGGTATAGCTCTGTTTTCTGACGAGGGAGGGAAAGAGAAGGGAGAGAGAGAGAGGTGCCTTTGTTTGGAGGTGATTGTGAAAAATTTCATCTGAGGCCTGTGTGGTACCAAGCTCAGAGCTTCCTCTTGCATTTGGCCCATTTGAAGAACTGGATGCCAAAACAAAGTACACCGGCTTAACTTGAGCCGTTACCGGCGTCATCTGCCGCCTGCTGTTTGGGAGCCAAACCACACGACCCTGCTCAGACTTCAGCTTGTGAAACGCTGCAGGTGGTAGTCACAGCCAGAAAAGTGCTCATAAGATACGGGATACATACTTTGCCTACCCAAGGAGCTCATAGAGGCCAGTCACAGTCAGACTATGACTGGAGAACAAAGGTTCCGCACCCCGCAGCAGATTCGACATATAGGCAAAGAGCTATGTCAGGCTTTAGTATTTTCTTCTATTGGCGCTTCTAATGCAAAGCTCAAACGGCTGCAGGGTGTAGTCATTCACCATGGGTCTACTTGTTTGTCTGGTTTTTTGGCGGGTTGGGGCTTCCCCCAGGAGACAGTCAAGGCTCTCTTCGGAGATTTTGGCTTGCCTTGTTCTTGCTCATGTCGTGGTCGCCCCTTACGACTTCATGTTCGGGTTGTGTTTCTGGTTCCCTTGTGCTTAGCTCGCAGAGACTGCAGCGCCATCTTTTTTGAAGCCACTGGGACCTTTCCCGGGGTTGTTTGTAGCAAGTGCGGCCTTTTGAAGGTCCAGCGCGCACGCTGCAAGGGAAGGTGCTGCATTCCTATTTGCTGATTTTGGAGTCTGGCCCCTGATGCAAGAAATGGAGCGCGGATCTTTGCAAATGCAATGCCTTACATTTCGATCCTAATGCTCTTTCGGTATGTGAGAACTGTTGGAATCATCCGTTAGTAAAGGCTGTGTCCCTTCAAATCCTGGCGATGTATTGCACAGCCTTCAGACCGAGTGCCTCTAAATTTGCCTTTTCCGCTTGTCGCCTGCTAACCAGGCAGTTGCAGGATTGCCATGCCAATTGGCTAGTGCAGATGTGATGCGAAGCACAGTAGCAAGGATACTATGGGAGATTAACAAAAATTGTGGACCAATGTAGTTTCCATTTTCTTTTGCATTATCCTCAATAAACCCCCGTATATAACCCTTATCACACGAATGCAGAGATCGGGCCCACGACTCCCGCCCCTCTGGGCTGTGGCCTGGGGAGGGATGTTTCTAAGGTTTTGGGCGGGAGCCTTTAGGTGGCTTAGCTGGGAATGAAGGAGTGGAAGAGAAAATGGAAACTACTGTAATGGCTTATAGAGGGACTACTATAAGGATCCATGAAGGCCGGTTAGGTGGCAAGTGGGCGCATCTTTCTTTCCCTAAGGGTCCAAGGACCCCAACAATAGAGGTGTAGGGCCGAAATACCATTGATATTGTAGTATTTGGGCCCTAGAGCCCTATTATTTGGCTCCTTGGACCCTAAGGGCGTTGAAAGGGAAAGCATGGGAAAACACCGTCTTGGTTGGTTTTAGCGTCGGCTGGAAGGTTGCATGTGATTATACACTCCTCGCCTCTTGTGCCATAATTTCTAAGGTTATTGGAGAATAGGGTTTAGGGTTTAAGGTTTGGGGTTTAGGGTTTAGGATTGGAGAATCTTTGCCATGACTGTAGAACAGTCCATGAAAACTGGAAGCCTGTGCTCAGCAGAAGGATTTTACCTTAGCCTATTGACTCGAATCATCTTTACGTTCTAAGTGTAGGGCTCAATGCCAGAATATCTGTAGACCATATAGTCCCCCCCACGTAGATAGAATATGGGGTATATGGGGGTCTTATTATACTGTACCCAAAGCTATATTCTATCTACTTAAGGGGGACTATAAGCTTCCCTAATTCAAGAACCCTCAACTACGTAGGCCCTTAAAGGAGGGAATAGGCTGGTGCTTCAGGAGGTGCCAGGCCGTACATATTGTCAGACACCAAGAAGCCGGTTGCAACCCCAATGAGCCATAGTTTAATTGCTGCTTATGGGGGGGTCATATAAGGGATTATTATGGGGTTATTAAAGGGGATGCTATAATCCCCTACATAACCCTATCTCTATGTATATATATATATAGCAGTTCCCATTTCATTGTCCATGTTCTTTTCCATTTGATTCTCCAGTTTTAAGGGGGGTTCTAGGAGTTTAGACTGTAGCTCATATCACGATCCCTGCTACAGAGAAGATCTTGGCATGACTTATTTCGTGCTCAAGAGAAGGCCCTCATCCAAAGCAATTAGCTCTCAGGATCAGATGAAACTGCCAATCCTATGGTCCCCCTTAAGTAGATAGAATATGGGGTATAAGGGGATCTTATTATAACATACCCAATGCCAACTTTTACCTGCTTAAGAGGGACTATAACCCAAGAAATCTGACATTTCAAGCAAGCATGAAAACCTACGCTTCAATCTTTTCTCAAGTCCCAAAGGATCCATGTGTCGTCTATGGGAAACTCTGCAACCACTTAGTATATACCCTAAACCATGGACGCTTGGGGTGTGGGCTCAGGTGGATGGCGTCGTGGATGGCCTTCGTGCAGAGTGGCAACCCGAACAGCAAAGCCCCTCGTCGGCTTCTAGGGATATAAGGGTTTAGGGGTTTAGGGTGTATAGGGTTTGCCATGAACCTACATGGACCCTCTTATGATGATAGGGAATAGATGTCTGTGGTGATTGCATACTGCGGGGATTGTTTCCATGCACATGGAGTATATCGACTTGAGATAGGAGATTATAGTCGGCAGGCTCCCACGATCAGAGGTCGGGATTCTTGGATACAGCCACCCGCTGTATCGACAACGGCCTTACTTGTATCTTCACCAGAGTTTGAATGCCTTCCATTAGTTTGAAACACAAACTCACTAGCATTAAGCATGGTTCCAAATGGAGCTTAGCTACTTTCAGGCATGTCTGCTATTGAAGAGTTAAACAGCTTTTGAGGACTTCTTTGGAATGCTCTTGTTGGACGGAGTGTTCTTGGATGAGTTAAGGCTTTATGTGGAATAACGAAATGTGGAATACTCTCCACAGATTTGTCGCAGACAAGACTCATAAGCGAGCATTATTTACATTTCCAGACTGCTACCCTGAACCCTAAACCCTAAACCCTAGTAAGTGGGGTGTTCTTTGGAGACCTCATCTGAATGTTGAAGCATTTCACCAGCCTTATGAATTCATACCCGGAGCCCGAAACCCTAAACCACGAACAGCCCAGGAATCTATCACATAGATGACTGGGCTTCAAGGGCTGGGCAATTGGTTTAGGGTTTAGGGTTTAGGCTTTCTAGGGGCAGATCTCCAATGCCTAGATTCAGAAGGAAGGTTTAGGGTTTTGTGTCTTTCAGCACATCAAATTGCTCACACCCATGGGAAGTGCCAGAGCTTGCAATCCCCCTTACCCTAGAGTTCAAGTTGCACAGGACCTACTCAAGAAAACAATATGACTAGACTACTTTGTCGCATCTACTTGCTTGTTACTCCCTAAACCCTAAGCCCTAAACCGTAAATAGGTTGCAAACGCAAGACTGGAGTTTCGGACTTATGCAGGTTCCAGGGCTTGGAAACTGCGGGAGTCCTCCCGGTGTAGCTGACACGTGCAACAGGCATTTCAGACAAAGCGACTAAGTTGGATGTTGTCTGTTGTTGTATCATTTATGGTGTCATGACTCCTCGCTTCCGCGAACTCCAACGCATGTGGGAAAACGGGCTTAGGGTTTAGGGTAATATGCTACAATGTTAACTATAATATACTATATGATACTATATTATACCATATTATACTATATTATACTATAATATGCAATAGTAGCAAGCTTGAGGGGTGCAGTGTATGGGTGACAGGATGAGGACGCTTTGGCGCAGAAATATTTTGCCAACTCATCAGTCCATTCAGGGGTCCCAAGTGCCTATAAAACATCATTTGCTATGCACAAACCTATCCCCATCCTATGCCACGTCTACATTTGCCAAACTTTTCAGGACCCAATTGTTTGATGCTCGGACTTTCTAGGCTCGGAAGAGGAGACATACAAGTGCCGGAAGAAATAAGTATATGAGCCATAGTCTAAACTCCTAGTATCCCCCTTAGTAACCCCTACAATAGTACCCCATATAATCCCCTATATAACCCCCTTTAAGGAGTTTAGACAGTAGCTCATATAACCCCTGCAGTTCTACCTTACGTATAAACCATTTGAACTCAATCAGGCAACTGTTCATGTCTGCAGCATGAAAGGCAGGGTTTAGGATTTGAAGTCTGGAGCTTTTGGGTTCAGGGTGCTTCTATCCTGCCCTGTGGGTTAAGTGCAACTGCTTTGCTGAAAGCGCATCAAAGTGTGTCTTATGGAGAACCCCCCTATGAACCTGCCTCCTTGCTGAGGAGATGTCGGATAAGTGGCAGCAGTCACGGCACCCAGAAACCCAGGGTTTCGCATTCGCAGTACAGAAGTAGTCCGTGATTTGGGCTTCTAAAGTAGCGTCTACGTCTTGCCCTAGGGATCCAAGAATGCAAATACTACCTACATTTGGGTATATAGGGATTAGATTGCCTTATTTCCTACTAACCCCCAGCGAGTCTCGGTTTCGAACGAAGCCCCCGGGATGCTCCTTGTATGTACTAGGTTTATAGTCCCCCTTAAGTAGATAGAATATGGGGTATATGGGGATCTTATAATGTACCCAAAGCCACATTCTATCCACTCAAGGGGGACTATAAGCCTAAACCCCAAACCCTAAATAGTAGTTTCCATTTTATTTTCCATTGCCCTAATATAACCCCAATATATACTCTAGGATCCCTACATAACCCGTATATAGGGATTGGAGAATGACAGATTCAAGGATTCAGGGCTCAGGGCTTTGGTCTGGGAGGGAAGTTGGCATTCTCTCTCCAGGGCTTTGAATTACGTACTTCTTGAATAGTTCAGATGAATAGTATGTTATGTGGGGATACTATGGTACCCACTATAGAATAAGGTTATATCCTCCTTTTGGGGTATAGTATGTTATATAAGGCAGATTATCTTACTAGGTTCAACCACCAAAAAAACACTACTCAGATGAGGGTAGGTATAGTGCTGGACGGTGCAGAGTCGAGCTTTTGTATGGGCAAAGGTTTAGATCTCATGGGTTTGGGTTAACTGTTTCATGCTGTTTCATACGTGTTTGAAAGACCTCCGTGTACCATGTACTTGCCTGGGCATGCGGGTCCATGGGAAGGTTGCTAGTATGTAGACTTTATGAGCTTTGTGGATCGAAAGCGGATCCTTTTTCAAGACGTTGCCAGATTCAGATCAGCTTCTTGAATCGCTCGATGCTTGCTTCCTGGTTTGGCTGAATATTTTGCATGCACTTCTCAAGTTTCCTGTCCATGGTTCATAAGTATTTGGGTACTGGGATCTTTAGGGTATATTAGGTCGAGCGAGAGGAGCCCATTATTTGAGATACAGTCAGCCTCGAAACAGATGGAGGTATCCTGACACTCGGCCATTTGCAAGTATAGTCGGGGCCGGTCTACGCCCCGATGCAAAACCTAAGAATATTCAGCTTCGGGTTTAGGCCTAATGCTTGCTGACAAGTTCCGTCTTGGGATAAGTGATGGCCTAAATAGGTTTTGGGCTTAGGGATCCAGAGCCCCTAATAGACGTGTAGTCATAGCCTTCAGGTTTGGCCCCGCGTCGGTCGTGATGCGCTGGGACTGCTTCCGCACGGGTTTCTGGTTTCGGGAAAGCCCCATACAAATTCTGCACTGATTAGCTCAAGTGTCCGTTTTCAGTGGTAGCGTTGAGGACAAGTTGAGGATGGCACTTCCCACCCCCTGAAAATCGTCCGTAAGAACATCATGGGAATGGAACGGGTAAAACATAGCAGCCGCTGAGGAACCAGGAGGAAAAAACGTTCAACCCTGACCCTAAAGACTACATCTGACCTTAGGGTTTAGGATTTAGGGCTTGGGGTGCATAAATTCGGGACTGGATTGGAGTTTAGGGTTTAGGGTGAATACATGTAATGTAGACCCATGATTCATACACCCCTTCCCCTTAATAGGGATTATTATTGGGATCCTACGATTAAGGCCCTTCAATTATCAAAAAGGAAGGGTGTTTATTAAAATCATGGGTCTACATGTATGAGCATTCTCCCTGAAAACTGACCTGAGCTGGGTTGGCCAGGTTCAAAGGTATTAAGCCCTGAACCCCAAACCCTTTTCCCCTAAACCCTAAAACCCCAAAACCTTAACCCTAAACCCTAAAACCTAATTTATAATAGGGGTCATTGACCGAATAATGAGGGATTCTAGAGAGGCCTTTTAGGAGGAGGCTTTGGGGTTGTTGCGGTTGGGGTTTAAGGTTAGGCCACAACAACCCCAACCTCTAAACTCAGAAAACCCTAGTCCCATTCTCAATCCCCATACTCCTGCCTTACCGTTAACCTAATCTGGACCGTAAACCCTGGATTCCCTAAATCCTGAACCTGCGAAAGCAGAAGTGTCGTCGTTTTTGGAGCTGTGATTCTTCAACTCTAGACAGCTGCCTGGGTGTGCCCCTCATAAAATGCAAGGCTGTCATTGTCTTCGGAGTGACCTCAGGCGGTTTTTCTGAGACACGTCACAAAATCGAATGTTTGAGAAGTTGCGAGTGACCCCGAGCAGAAGTCACAACTGACCCCCCTCCCAAGAAGTCATAAGTGAGCCCCCTACCGGCGGACTTGTCCAAGTTTGGTGGAGGACGGCCTCGAAGGCTGCGTTGTGGACACCAGCTTTCTGCAGCAGCGGAAGGGTTTGCTGGCCGGGGCGCCCTGTTTTTTTGTCTTTCAAGGCTAGCGGCCTGGCGGTTGCTGACTCAGTTCGTAGTAGTACTAGTAGTAACCATACATAGTACAAGTAGAAACCAAAAGAAATCAAATTCAACATGATAATCGTAACAATTGAAATTAGTAAAGATTGCGTTGTCAATCGGCTTGGAGGTTTGGTGTGAGGGGATGAGAAAGGAGCATTCCCGTCTTTGAGTGATGACCCTCAAGGTTTGTCTGAGACACTTGCCTATTTGCGGACTTTCCGGAAGCAGCAAGAGTTGATGCTAGGCTGGTGGCTAAGGATTCAGAGCTCTTGGTTCAGGGTTAGAGGTTCGGGTTTTAGGCAACCAGGTCGTAGACGCCGTGCCCGGCTTAGAACAGTCGAGTAGTCGCAGTATCAAACACTCCCCGGTCATCTCATACGAAAGGCCACATTTGCCATTAGGAGCAGTTTTGTACGTCAGGACGTGTGTTGAAGGGCATTCGGGCTGTTAGGACGGGATTCATGTCCGCGGAACAACTTGGTCAGGGACACCCTAGCCCTAAACCCTACACCCTAACCTTGTTGTTAGCACATAGGCTTACTTTTGGACCTGAAGTGGGCTTATAGGGTGTACGGCAAACCCTGGACCCGCAAAGCCTGCATCCCAAATAACAAATAGTTGTCCCTGCTACCTGACTCGATATGAAACATTTCCCTTATGTACAAGTATGCTTGTTCCTCTGGGGAGGGATTAGCACCAAGTTGAGGAAGTATTTAATCAGTGGACGAACGGCGCAAAGTCGGGAAGCCGCTACAAGCCTCATGTGGGTATGCCCAAAAATGGATTCAGGAAATGCGTGCTCAGTACAGCCAATTCAAGGTGTCCAAACATCGTGGAGTCATGGTGTCCATAGGGTGGAGAGCTTTGGTGGGTAGCTGTCTTTGTATGTTGCTCGCTCATACTTGGCTCACAGCTGCTCTAATTTGACAGGCCTGGAGGCACCCGATGCTTTTTGAGGAGAGTAGGCTTTAGGGCCTCATGTCGCCTGGACCTCCCAAGCATTGATACTGACAGCCTTTATCAGGTAACGTCTTGAGTATTTTCAGAAATAAACCCTTGCGCTGTTGTTAGAGGTTTGGGATGCACACCTGCAACCCGCTCCCATAATGCTGTAGTCCCTGAAACCTTTAAACCCCGAAAAAACTGGGCCGTGCTCAAGGAAGTGCTAATAAGCAGTTTCACAGTAATCCCCCCTCACCCCCTAATAACAAATATGTACAACTACGCCAGCTATAGCACCCTAAACCTTAAGCCCTAAAATATCTATTGGGAGTGGGGACTAGGAGGGAGCCTCCAGCACTGCAGTTTTTTTGGCGTTGTCGTGTTGTACCGGCTGTGAAGACTGCATGGAGGAATCGCCTAGCAATTATCCAGCAATGTAGAAGCTATAGGTGTATAAAGCAAAAATGGCCAACAGGAAATGGAACGTATAGGGTTAACCCTAAACCTGTATGACCTGGGACGCCATGCTGATTGTGCCCCTTGATGAATGCAAGCAAAGCAACAGCTGAATCAGATTTTTGAATGTTTGGACTTGCGAGTGTCTACGCATTGAGGAAAACCAAGGCAGAAAGATGAAGGCTCAAAGGATAGATTTTCATCCAGAGTTGGAGTCTGAAGCTCAATAGCAGGAGGGCAACATGGATGCTTTTTTCCGCTCAGCGGCCATAGTCAGCTGAGCAGTGGGTTCGGCAGGGTGCGACAGCCTTATCATCAAGAAAGGGGTCCGAAGACATCATCTTGTCCAATAGTCACAATAGTTGTCGTGTTCCATGGTCATCAGAGCTTGGATCCCGCCGATTTTGTGAAAGTCGTCATGCAGCTGCTGATGCAAGAATCTAATCTATCGCAAAAAAACTGGGTCTTCACAGTGCGCGGTCCCGCTCTTTCAGCTCCAATGGCGGGCTCTTACTACTCAATGGCGCTGCTAGACTGCACAGCGTTACTTTATGTCGTTGTACTCTCGCGACCACCGTTGTTGGCTCGTTGTAGTCCTGCTCGAGGTGGGAGGAGGCCAGGGGGTGAAGGATCCTCAGGATTGGATGGCAAGATGTTACGGATTTTAGGGTTGAGGGCTGTTGTGACACGAAGACGCCTGGTAGATTTCATCCACCGGGGCTTGAAGGGCTCATGCTCATTTATTCCCGCCTTCAAGCATGTGTGCATCTTGTATCCTTGCTTCATGATACGAGGACACTAGAGCACAATAAAACTAGAACATAACACTTGCATAACACGTACTACCTTAAATGCTGTCATACTCTACTAGTATATAGTACTTACAAGTTCTTAGTGGGGAATATGGGGATATGTTGTACAGGAATTATGACTGCATTATATTCCCTGATTCCCACTAAGATCCAGTAAGAATACGATGTTTAGGGTTTTGGGCCCTAAGCCCTTAACTCAGTCCAAACGACCGAGGGCCCATCGAGACAAAGTGAGTCCCAGCGCAGTCGGCTTGTTCACCTCATGAATTACATATATTTTTCTCTCTAGGGGGTACCCTTACGGGCTAAAGCGCTATTAGGACATCAAGGGACATCTTGAAGCGGGACGGGGCGCCTCTTCCCAATGAATTGTTCCGGTGGCCGCTGTTTAGCAGCAGCTCACTGCCTAGACTTGGGCCTAGACCTTTGAAGAAGATGTCAGAGTTGGAGGGCACACAAAACAAGGTCGCGCTAGCCTACAAGTACGAAACTCTCACTGCGGAATTTTCAAAACCGGCATCAACATCTTGGGTACTTTTTCGTAACAGGTCTCTCAGAAGTTGTCTCATGAGGCTCGGATGACAAACTGCATGACCGTACTTGCTAAACATGGTTTGCAGGTCGCAGCCTTAACCTGGCTTATCATTCATAGCAATAGTAACAGTGGTAATACCTAGATAGTATTCTTCTGAGGACTAACGTTTTAGCGTTCTGGCCGCCTGGTGTTTGCACAACACCTTCTGCCAGGACATTCTGAAGCTTGACAGAAGCATCTAGGAAGAAGAAGCGCTGAAACCGGTTAATCTCCACGACCAAAGGCAGCAGATGTTCAGTTTCAGAATGCTACATCCCCAAACCCTAAACCTCTTGATTAAACCCTAAACCCCCTAACCCCTTAGACTCTCATTCCTGCCTTGAACCATTCCATCCAAGGCGGGTTCCTAGCGCCGGACTCCCGCCGCTGTGCGCTCCGTCTCCCCTTGCGCAAGGGAGGTGCTCAAGAGGGTTGGAGGAGTTTGCAAGCTAAGGATTGCGTAGGGGCATTGCAGCTTTACGTAGGATTGTGAGGTTACATTTGGTAAATGGGTTTGAGGCTTAGAGGTTACATTGGGCTAATATTAGGGGTATGTTAGGGGTATGTGGGGGTTATATTGGAATAATGTAAATTATTCTAGGAACTACTATAGGGTTTAGGGTTTTGCTTCTCTGCTCTTGTTGACAGCCAATGGAGGAAGTCTGCCCTGCAGAAGCAACAACAACCTCTTATGAGCTGTAGTCTAAACTCTGTATACGGGATTCTACAGGGGACCATTATAGGGCTTATTAAGGGGGATAGATAGGAGTTTAGACCCTGACTCCTGAACCTTAAACTCCACTGAGAGGTTCCGGGGCCAGTTGCGGCGTTGACGTGTCTCCTACCTCCTTACATGAGCCATAGTCTAAACTCCTTAAACGGGGTTATATAAGCGGGACTGCTATAGGGGATTTTAAGGGGGATGCTAGGAGTTCAGACTATAGCTCACATGAAGACAAACAAGGCTAGGATGTGACCTTTGAACATTTCCAGGACATCCTAAGCCACTGAACCAGACATGCTGCCGGTAGATGGGCTGCGCTTTTCAATGTCCCCATCACCTACAAGGGCTTGACAACCTGAATCCCCTACAGCCAGAGTCATTCGTCAATGTGCCAGACCCTGTCCTGGTCCAGCCACATGTGTTTGGAATCTGATCCTTCATTACACTCCCACAGCCCTAATCAAGCCCTTGCCATACTTCATGTTGACTGCTTTTCAAAGGCGCTATTGAGGTTTTGCTTTTGGTGGAAGGGCTGCCTGCTGTTAATTCTAAATGCTCATCATCAGGTTGCCGTGTGCTGCCTAGAATGCGCCCCGCCCCTGTCACGGAATTAGTAGCTTGCTTCTCTACATGGTTAAAAGCACTTGACACGATGGGGCACCCTAGAAAGCCATGGGGCTTCAGCCTGAGCCACTGCAGTTTGTGGTGTGCAGGTACTACAAGCCAGGTGACGTGACAGTCGGCGGCCCAGAGGTCGCTAGGAATGTCCAGGAAATGGTGGATTCTCAACCTCAGGGGTCCGTATTAGTGATGGTATTGCGAAGTTCCCTAGTGTTGCTGCAGCCATGCACGGATGGAACCCGAAATCCTGCAGCAATGTTCACGCGGTCAGCCGAAGCCCTTGCAAGAGTGTTGAGTCTTGGCCCTGCTCGCGCGTTTATCTCCAGGCTTCAGACCTTGACGCCTTTGAGGCTAACTGTTTAAACTAGCTTAGTGGAGCGATTTAGTGTGCGAGAAGATGTCTGGAACGATGCACATGGGTGAGTCTGAGATGCCCACCAAGAACACCTTCGTGCACTTCAGCGACGGCATGGAGAAGGGCATCCCGACACGGGCAGTGTCCTGCCCATCCATCATGACAGACTTCGAGCATCCTGAGACTCCTATGCTTTCACTAAGCAAGGCATCAGTAATGGAGGATGGCGATTGCAGCGCAGCTAGCACTTCTGGACAGGATAGTGAGGATAACAGCCAAGGAGTCTGCTCAATGGCCGATGCCCAGTCCTCAGGCACATGGACCCGGCATAACTCACCGGGGCAAGCCGGTGCTGAGCACTCCCCTGAATGGGGTAATGCAGAAGCATCCAGCATTGGCCCACGACACAACTCAACACCAAATCTAGGCATCACTGGAGTTGCCACTCCAATCATGTTCACATCACCTGCGCCAATGCCGCAGACAGCCCCCCCAAGCGCTGTGAATGTGGCACCCGTGCCACTTGGCCAGACCATGCCCGCATCTGTGCCAATGCCACAGACGGCCCCAATGCACGCCGTGAACGCGGCGCCCGTCCAAGCTGGCCAGAATATGCCTGCATCTGTGCCAATGCCACAGACAGCGCCCATGCACGCCGTGAATGCGGTGGCCGTGCAAGTTGGCCAGACTATGCCCGCATCTGTGCCAATGCCACAGACAGCGCCCATGCACACCGTAAATGCGGTGGCCGTGCAAGTTGGCCAGACTATGCCCGCGTCTGTGCCAATGCCACAGACAGCGCCCATGCACGCCGTGAATGCGGTGGCCGTGCAAGTTGACCAGACTATGCCCGCATCTGTGCCAATGCCAGAGACACCAATGCACGCCGTGAATGCGGTGGCCGTGCAAGTTGGCCAGACTATGCCCGCATCTGTGCCTATGCCACAGACAACAATGCACGCCGTGAATGCGGTGGCCGTGCAAGTTGGCCAGACTATGCCCGCGTCTGTGCCAATGCCACAGTCAGCGCCAGTGCCTTCCGTACAAACGGACCAGACCATGCCAACAGTGATCCTTGCAGGTCTACAGCCCGTCCCAGCCTCTCGTCAAGCATCCGCGGAGAAAGTTCAAGTCGAGCATGTCAAGCAAGCTGCGGGCAGCTCACATCTTGATGTCGACAGGTTTCGTTCGTCCAGGAGGCAGAACTTGGCATTGCAGAAGCGGATCAACAAGGATCTTGTGCTGGCCGGCAAGAAAGACAGCTTGGAGGTCCTGAAGGTCGCCTCCAGAAACCTGGATGTGATGAATGGCGTGAACTTGGCCACAGCCTTCCACCGCATCGCCAAGGACACCACGGATGAGGTGGAGGTGGCTGAATGCAGCGCCTTCAGCAGCATGCTTGCCGCAGCCGAGCACTATGCAGAGCAGGAGTTGGCCCATCGGGATGGCTCCTTGCCGGCCAACTGCTGCACCATCATCGCATGGTCTTGTGCGCAGCTGAGGCTTTTCAAGATTCCGCTATTTGCCAAATTGGCGAGAGTGGCAACGCCACGGATCCGCAGCTGTCAGCCCTACGAGGTCACAAACTTGCTGTGGGCCTTTGCTGAGTTCTACAAGTTCGAGCAGGAAGCCGCAGCAAATTTGAGCGCAGAGCTAAGATCTCTCCTCGAAGGGGTGGCGGATTTGTTCTGCGGCCGAACTACTGGTGACTTCAAGGTGCAAGTCCTCACCTCTGCCCTCATGTCGGTGAGTGCGCTTCCATGGGACCAGAGCTTCTCCCAGACATGGCTGTTCAACAGCACCTTCCATGAGCTAGCCTCACGCTGGGAGGAGTTGGCGCCCCAGGGCAAGGCCCACGTCGCGGTCGCCCTTGAAAGACTTCGTGCCAAATGCCATCACTTCTACGGGACTGTGTTGAACAGTGGCAAACAGAAGTTCCCCGTGGTCGCGGCGGCATTAGAAGCAATGACAGCTGAGAGGGCCGGCAACCAGCTAGTCACAGGATATTTTGTCCAGTCATGAGACTGACAGTTTTCACCTTTGCAGATTTGCTGCAGCCCGAGCTGGGCAGTCTGAATCATTCTCACATCTTCAATGGGTAATCCCCGGGTCCCTGAAGCAGTCACCGAGAACAGAGCCATATTGAAACCATAGATGCCCTCGAGGAGGGCTGATTCTGCCTGCAATGGGGCTCGAGGACGTATCCAGCTATATAATATATACATTCCTCGCCATGCCATGGCGCCCCTTCCAGATTTCCAGTTTTTTCGTGCACCACCTGCGCATTCTGAGTTCATACATCTGTGCGGACCCTGTCTCCCCAACCTCCATAGATCTAACACTCGAAAATTCAGGCACGCAGTTGTAAGATGCGAACGCTAGAACCTGAGAAGCTGGATAACAGTGTTACTCGTTTCAGGTTAAAAGAGTTGGACTTCAAGGCCCGCACGCCGGCAGAGCTGGCTGAATCTTGCACACTGCACAGCTGTTTTGGGCTGGCAACCTTTCCAGACAATTCGTGAGCCACTGAGCGTTGAAGGCAAGGAGGACCTTGGCCAAACAGCTGTCGCCGCCCCATGCGCGGCTCCCTGTGGGTTCTGAAGTGCTGCCATGTGCAGAGAGTGACCCTACCTTGCCATACTCAGCTTAAATTTCGAGACCCGAAACCTCAAAACATTTCATAGTATATTATAGTTGTTATAGTGTACTATAGTATTTACTATAGGATAATATAGTGTATTAGAATGGACTATAGCCTCAATTCCTCACCTCCGCGAGCCGCTTCAGAGCCCTCGGGACTTGTAAAGAGCCTCGGGCTGTGGCCGCTGAGGCAGGGAGCATGGCATGTGGCTTTGAGAGTGCTTCCAGCTTTAAGTTCTGAAGTTACTCCTTACCGTAGGTATACGAAGTTGCCTGACAAGAAGTGTTTATATATTCGAGGATTGCGGTGCCGTGTGGAATTCTCCAGTGTGTAGAGGCCTTCAGAGGTGTCTGGGTCTTATCATTGCTAGGCTGCTAGATGCCACTAACCCTAAGGGTCCAGGGACCCAAATAGTAGGGGGCCCAATTACTATAATATTAGTGATATTTGGGCCCTAAAAGCCCTATTATTTGGGTCCTTGGACCCTTTAAGGTAACAGGCCTAGAGCCCAGAGCCGTTGTCAGTTCCCAGCCTCCAGCCTTTTGGCATGCCCACGCAACACCCAACGCGGAAAAACCACGACATGTCGGTTTCAACCCTGGGGCATGTGAGCTATTGGCTAAACTCCTAGTATCCCCCTTAGTAACCCCTATAGAGTCCCCATAATCCCCTATACAACCCCACTTAAGGAGTTTGGACTATAGCTCATTTGAGATCTTTGGAAAATTCTGTTTTCTCAGGTAGCCCAGGCCCTGCGCCGCCCGGGCACTCCACCGCTGAATCGGCCAGGATCGCCTGTTGCGCCGCGGAGCCCGCAACTGGGTCGGAAGAGATGTGGGGGCTTCAAAAGCTGAGGTCCTTCTCAGGGAGTACAGATGACAGAGCATTGAGGGTATGTAGATTTTTGTTTGTATATATACATACACACATATATATATGTGCATACGGGAGACCCAACATTCACAAAAAATGGCCATGTTCCTATGAAATGGGGTACAGGGTCTAGGGGTTTCGTCCTTGAGAGGTGGAGTTCGGGCTCTACTTTGCATCTTTCGGAGGGGTGCCCAGTGCCATTGTCAGAACCACGTGCAGATGATTTGGCTGTGCCCAGAAATGGTTCAGTTTATGCCTTGCTTGGGTGGGGCAACTATTGCATATGATTTCATGTCTGCGTGTGTTCCAGCAAGTCAGTACAGAGAAAGCTAGAGATGATACAAGCGCATCATGTGGGCGGGCGAGAAATGGTTTCTTGTCTGGGTATTGGATTGGAGCTGTAGGTTGGGGTTGTCAGGGTCTTCTAAGCAACCCCGCCCCCTATAGCATTAAATGCAATCCTAATGTGTAAGGATCTATTGGGGGTAGGAGTGTTCAATACAAGGTGGAGGAGACTTATTGACACTTTCCGAATATTTGATTCCAGTAAGGCACGCACAGGTTGGGGTGAAGAGTTTTCTCATCCTCGTACACTGTACCGCCCCTTCAAGAGCTACTACAATTTCCCAACAGCTACCTCTGTAGTAATGGGGCGGTCTCAGGTTTCATGGGGGCCTACGTAGTCTGATGCTCAAAGTTTCTGACGGACGTGCAGTTTTCGTAAAGTTGTAGGCCCTAGGATTCAGAGCGTTGGGTGTAGTTGGGACATTTTTGCTGAGTCTCCGATGGAAAAAGACTCACGAGCATTGCCGTCGGTAAGGGCCTCATTCACGAGATTTCTAGATGGGGTCTTCAAAAAATGGCGGAACCTTTGTAGCGGTCCGCCTAGTTGGGCTCATAGTGCATGGGGTGTAAGTGCAGCTGGCCGTGCTTTTCTAGAATTACCCTCTAAGTGAACCCAAAGCCACCCCTTCACTCTAATAATGAGCATTGCTTCAACATATGGAATAGAATTCCGTCCGGAAGATCAATTATTGGGGGGCGTTGGGGGCTGTCATTTGGGGAAGGGATTTGCACTGGAGACTCTCTAAGTGACCCCTCATGCGCTCCTTGAAGCTCTATCAACGGATGTCAAATGAGCGGGGCATAATTACAAGGATTTGACAGGGATATCAAGAGGTATACAGGCGCATATAGAGTGTGGGCTTTCCAGAGCAGCGGTCCCTTTTGGGATTTCTTACAGCGAGGGTCATGGTACTTCAGGGATTTATCTGGGACCCCTTGTCTTGGAATTGCGCATCTGGAAGCTACGTGAACAAGCTTTCACTGCTTGGCTTCGAGCTTTGAGAATTTTGTGAGTGAGCGGCCCAGCGCATGGTTGCTCCAACTGTATCACAGGTGAGGATATTAGGGTTCAGGGATCCAAGGGTTTGTTTTGGGTAGCGTACAGACCTTACCCCCATGTTCAAACCCTTCACCATCTTATCTTGAGCCGATAGTCCAAATAAACTTTTCAGACTATGCCTATAGGTGTACACTTGTTGTCACAACAGTATAATCCTAAGCCCCGCACGCACTAGGCCCTACTCAAAGGTTCTAGTGAGGTTCTTTTAGGGTCGTCGTTATTGCTTGACATGGTCTGTCGTTAAGGGATTCTCCCTAAACCCTAAACCCTTTATACCACTTAAACCATCTTAAACCCAAAACCCTACACCGGGTAACCCGCGAGCTCTGAGCCGGTGGAGACCGAAGGCCTATTCGCACTCCATCGCCGGCCCCAAGGAGGACCTTCCAGGCACACAGCGACAATCTGGCTCTGGGTTAACCCTTAGGATCCAAGTATACAAATAATACCTACATGGGGCGCCAAAGATTGAAAATATTACCTACCTTGGGCTATTTGGATCAATAGCGTTCAGGGTTCGAGGAGGGCTCAGGATTTTGGGAGAGAGGCTTCCAGCAAAGATGCCAAGTTCGGGATTTATCTGCGCAAAGCACAAGTGCAACAGTTAGGGGTTGGGTTAAGGAGTGGTCAAGCAGGCTTTGCATAATGCATGTTGCTTATGGTGAGCTTACTGGAGGTCAACATAGAAATGCCCCTAAACGCGAGGGTCACGGATCTAGCAGTTGCGGAGGTGCAAGGCATTTGTTCCCCACATCCCTACTGCGCTTTGCTGTGAAGGGCCTGCCTGCTTGAACTTTGTCGCAAGAGTATAGAAGATACCTGCCCATTTCGCTGCTTTTTGTGGGCAATGATTTCGCTTACTTTAAACCATTCAGGTCGGGTTTAGATGATTGCACTGACTTACAAGTATGGAGAATGGAGAAATGGATCCTTCAAGTAGTCCCTGGGTAATGCCATATATAAAACTAAGAGCGCCGCCTGAGCCCCAGACTCCAAATACTACAGCGGTTTCCAATTTCGTTTTCATTGCATGAACCTTAAATTTCAAACCAAAAGTAGCAGTTGTTGGTTTCCTTTTGTTTTATGGGGCTTTGAGGGTTTGGTGACAGTCACCAAGTCCAGACTCAAAAAAGGGCTCCATCATTTGTGTGTACTCCTCATAATTACTTCCCTTGGGTTGCTTTTGGTTCCCTGTTTTCAGAAGCCCTCATAGTAACCCCAAGCAGCTTCCCGAGTGAACAGCACTATCAACTACTTGAAATCATTAGATGCAAGAATCTCAAATGGATGAGGTCCTCTTTCAGTTTTTCAGATATGCCAGAATCTGGAAAATCCATTGTGCTACGCATAGTATTTTTGACATCACACTTGGCAAGCGAGACATGGCATATTTTGTAACTTTCACTTTCTGAAAGAGCAAAACGGCAACAACAATCCAATCTGCAAAGACTCCGCAAAGCACCTGGAAACAGATGTAACTGCACAGAAGCAGCAAGCAAGCTGCAAGCTTCGATCTGCAGCAATCTGCAGGCCCTTTTCAGGGCCCTGTGTTTGGCCGAATTTCATTTTCAACCTCTAAAGCACGAAAAATCCAATCTGCAATCCAAGCCTCTTCATCGCAGAAACTCTGCGAAGCCGGATGCAATCCAGAATGCCTGACAGGGATGTGACCACAACCCTGCAGAGTCGCCCTTCCAAAGAAACAAGGTAGTGACCTTCGGAATAGAAGCCTCAGCACATAGCTGTACAATTCCCATCCACGAGCCCTTTCGTACGCATTTGCAAAATGTGTTTCTTCATGCCTCTGGTCCCCGTTAAAGAGGTGCAGTTCTTGATGGCCATAGACCATCGATGTGCGTATAGCCCTTCAGGACTAAAACGCCTTAGAAAGGGACCCTGATCTCAAGAAACATGGATTGTTATTGAACATGTTTCAAGGTTTTGTGATGCTAAAGCCCAAAAAGATTCACTGATGAGGAGGGAACACACTTTACACCTGGCGAGGCGGACCCTCCGCACGGCACAATCCCAGTCGGCCCGACATCTTCACCGAGGCCCATCCGGTTTGTTGTCTTCTTCAGAGGTAGGCTCTCAGAGGTTCACTGGGTCCATCTCATGCATTGTACATTTTTGGGGAGGTATGGGCTTCCTGATATTCTACTACGACAAAGATCCTTTTCTTCCCGCGGAGGGTAGGCATCATATACAGGGCTGCACTAATTTTCCAATGTCTGCCCGTGTCGGCCTTAGTACTTTCATCTCTCTAGAGTTAGGGCAAAGATAGCATGGGGTCTGCGGCCTCTACGCCCTGGCTCCCTGAACCCCAAACCCTGCTTATGAAGAGACCACGGGAGATGCGATGGTCCGTACCTTGGGAAAGGAGCCTCCGCATATTAAGGGGTTTCAAATAAGAAACGGAATCCCTGGTATTGATCATACATATTGAGGGCTGTTTTTGCGAGTCCCCATCTATCTGATGCATGGTCATGCTCAGGCCTCGCTTAATACTACAAACTCTTGGTCTTGGGCTCTGCTGGCAGCCGGCTGAAGTTCGTTCAGCTAAAGAGGATCACTGTATCCCTACACTCCAAGCCTTCAGGCCCGAACACCACATCCTTAGCCCTTTGTTATGGCAGGATTCAGACACTGTATGTACCTAAGCTTACCACAGACTACAACGAAATTCTACATAGCCTTGATGCCTGCAGAGCCAGCCTAGCTATGGTAAACGGTTGAAACATCCAAACCTTATGTTCTACAAGGGTACACGCTGAGCCCTAAACCCTAAACCATACATGCTGCACCCTAAACCATACATGCTGAGCCCTAAACCTTGCACCCTAAACCATACATGCTAAGCCCCGAGCCCTAAGCGCAGTCCGTTGCTTCAGGTCGCCTTCGCCGTGTCTCGGACGAGTGATCGTCTCCCCAGCCAGGCTTACGCAGCAGCTTGCTCTGTGGCCCCCACGGAGGCAGAGGGCTTAGGGATTAGGGTGAAGGGTTTTTGAGTAGAATATGTGCAGATGAAGGTGCATTTTGACGGTCAGGGCTATTGCTACTTGCTACAAGTACGTCACAGGTCCAGGCAGGGTTTGCAAGCCAAGGGAATATACAGTGCAGGTTTCACATCCTCTTTCCTTTTTGATGAACGGCTACTTTGACAAAGTTTGCTGAACATCCAACAATATGCATGTGACGACAGTACTCAGACAGCCCAATTCACCTAAGCAAGGACTACACCCCGCATGATAAAAGGATCCTTATAACATGTTTCGGTAATTTGTATATGTCATTTAATTGCAGAGTCTTGGTCTCCGTGTACTAGGGTTGATTCAGAGTTGAAGGAGCTTATGGCATCATTTAATTGGCCTTCTGATCCGTTGTTGCATGTATGTGGGGCAGTGGGTGCCTGTGGGGACTGTTCGCGGATTAGGGGGCCTTTGCTGGTGAGATCATGCGTTACCCTTTTCCATGCGAGAAAAGCGTGATACGCCTGATTTTTACTTGATTCCACTCGATGCCCGTCCATACTTCCCAAGACCTCAAAGTCTAGACCATAACCCTATAGTCCCCTTTGAGTAGATAGAATATGGCTTTGGGTATATTGTACTAAGATCCCATATACCCCATATTCTATCTACTTAAGGGGGACTCTAACCCTAAACCTCAGACAATTCTGGCCAAGTTCTCGCTTGACGTCATCGTGAGATTTTGAATCTCCACAAACTTTGGATCCATTCCAGGGATTCAGGGAAGGTACCCTTTCCCCAAACTATGGTGGATACTAAAATCGTACATGACCCTACCTACCTTGTACCCTGCAGGGGAAGTACGGCACTATAGTATATTAAAGTCATGCAGGATTTTTAGTATCAACAGTAGCATGAGCAACTCCCTACAAAAAGGGGCCAGCAAAGTGTATAGTCCATTACTAGAGGGGGCTATCTGTGGTTTTATGCCAGCTTTTGGGAAAGTAGAGCTGACTAAAGACCGTCAGACTCTAAACCCTCAACAACCCACACTGCAGTCATTCGTGGCCATTTCAGGAAAGCCCTCAGCTTGGAATCCAGACCAGATGGCATCTCCAGACTTGGGGCTTACTTAGTTGTTTGCGGCTTAGGGATCCCTATGTTGTTTTCCACATTTTGGGTGAAGTAGTCCAAGTAAAGTCGTCTGGACTTTGTCGGTCATTGTTTTCCTTCTCCAAGCACTTCCTTCCAACACTTCTTGCTAGTGATTTCAACCTTAAATCCTGCACCCTATGCCCCAAATCTCCTCTAGACCTAAACCTAAACCCCCTCTCTCTCTCTCTCTCTCTCTACCTCTACGTATATACAGTCCCCTATAGGTACCCTTAAATGCCCCCTGCCCCGTTTTGCGAGCCGCGCAGTGACCGCGAGGCCTGTGGGTCGCTTCTTAGTTCCGCCAGCAGCGATGGTAAGCCCACCGAGGTGGGGCTCGAGCCGTCTCATGCTTTTTGGAGTAGGTTTAGGGTCTTAGGGTTTAGGGTTAAGGGTTTAGGATGTAGGGTTTAGGATTTAGGGTTTAGGGTTTAGGGTTTAGGATTTTGGGTGTAGGGGGGGATTGAAAGTTTAGGGTTTAAGGTTTAGGGTTTCGGACTTTGGTTTTGGTTTAGGGTCAGATAGGGCTGAAGAGCGGTTATCTAGAGAATACAGGTATCATTTGGGCGTTATAGGGTACACTTACGGTTTAGGATCACTACAGTCATTCTCATTTTCGGATGCAGTGTCTTTACCCAGGCCCCCTGAAGGATCCAAAAAATGGAGCCCAATCCCCGAGTTTCCCCAATGTGGTACTGGGGGTCATTTTGGGAGGCTTCTGTTTTTTGATCCCTAAGCCCTAAACCCCAAACCCTGTCGTTCTAGGGCCTTTTGTGCCTTGCAGAAGGCCACCACCTCCATCGCCAAGCCGCGGCCCGCCAAAGCAGAGCGCTGAGAACTTGTGATTACCAGAAAACGCCATGGGTTCAGGGTTTAGGGTTCAGCAACAATCTTCGGATTAACAGGCAAGAAGCAGCGCAATGCAGTAGCTGGATGGTTAGGTTCGTAAGCGTCGCCTTCGTCGTCGCCGTCGCAGCTGCCGCCGCAATCGTGGTTACGGGCTCCACCAACCTAAGCCAGAACAAATGCAACTCTACCTGAACCCCAAAAGTATGTAGAATAATGGCCTTTCGGGCTATATTTACTGGCCTTGGGCTATTATTTTATTTGCTTTGGGGTTCAGGTAGGCTAATCCAGAGACCCTCGCACAACCGCAGCTCGGCCGTGTTGCTTGGAAAAAACAACCGCAGGCCACGCTTGCAGATGCGCCGTCGTGCACTCGGCAATGTGGTTTCACGAGGGTTCTGGGTTCAGTGTTCAGGCACGATGATATACTTGGGTCATGGGCTTAGATCACCTGCTGAAATTCAGAAATTGATCAGGCTATGATTGGGGGTTTCCAAAATTTATGGGTGCCTATCTCGGGGTCCCAATAAGTAATAGGGACTATACATTATTGGGGTCTATACGGGGATCCCCTATTCAGGGCAATTACCAATTCTACAGAAAAATTGTGCATTCTGGCTTCGGAATATCAACCCCACACCCGTAATGTTGGCGCTTATTCTAGGTCCAGATTTGAGCCCTGGTATCTAGCAGTGCCCTGACACGTTTAAGTGTTTAGGGTTTACCCATGGCTTCAGAAGCCGATCTTTT